>CAOLHI010000193.1:600000-801517 GCA_948474755.1 Ctenosaura bakeri | reverse complement strand
ATGTGTCTGACTGACATGTCTCTGAACAGATGCCCAGAGCTAACTGGAGGGGTGGTTTTCTTAGTCTTAGGTGTACTACTAAGCAACTCCTTCCAATATTTTTGTGGATATCTAAAAAAGGAGGCTGTTTAGTGCTGTAGAAAAGTTACTGCATCTCACAGTGTCTGTAGCCACTTTAGTTCTCATCTTAAGGAAACTGGAATTCAAATATCAGAACAGTGGACTGTGAGAGCAGATGATACAGAACTTAGAAGTAAAGTACTATACGTAACAACATTGCCTGTAATTAATTACTTTTGGAGATAATGAGGCATGAAGATAATATTTAAAATAAAATAACATTACGGCTGGTGATATAATTACTTTCTGCATGTGTAATGAGTAGCATTTACTTGCTCCTTTTAAAACATTGTTTTTGGGAGATTTAAGTATTTTTAAAGTGCGTTTTAAAAACAATTTGTAAACAAAATAAAACTTCTAAAATAATTTTTGAAAAAAAAGTAACGCATTAATAATGTTCCACATTCCAGAATTCCCACCTTTGGAAGCAAACCACTCATTTCCAGGCTTTATTTGGCTGAAATATAATATTTTGTGTGGTTTTGAAATTATAGGCACAGTTCATGATACATAAAGCCATGTATGTTTACTCATTGCTCAAAGGTTGATTAGCTTCCTGCTCACCAAGTGAAAAGTAAGAGAGAGGGCTAAGTGTATGCTTGCGGATGCATTGGCTGCATTAGAAACCCTCTGATTAAGCAGACCCACTCATACAACTATTTTTATACTAGCATGCTGCCCCAGTAATTAATGGCCAATCTGTGAATTGTGAGGTTTATGCTTTACAGTGATATGCAAAAAATAATGTAGGTATGGTAAGATTTTAGAGCAGAGACTTCCTGTAGGAATTCAGTGGAATTCCCTGTCTAGAACTGCCTGACATGAACCATCCAAATATTCCATTTATGAGAGCTTTTCCATGCTTTTCCTTATCTAGTTTTGTATTTATATTACTGCTGCATTCATTTTTTATGTATTTCTTGTGCAGCTGGGGAGAGGAGCTGGCGTACTTATACTGAACATTATTTTGAATAGCTAAAAATATTTAACTCACATAATCTGGTTATCTTTTAATATTTATATTGGCCATTGTATGTAGTGTCCGTGGAAATATTCCTGTTAAGAATATTTGACAGTATCACAATTGAAAAAGAAATTTGGTATTGTGGAAGCTCTTTTATGATGTTTCCTAGTTTTCTGGTTACTCTTGGTTTTCAACAACCATGTTTCTTTCTGTTCTCTGAGTTTGTGCTTGAGATCCTTATGTTGGAAAGAATGTAGATTATGCTGTATTATGAATGAACTTTTATTATTACTTTTTTGTTATACAAAAGCTTTAAGAAGTGGAATTTTCATGACTAGAAACAGATTGGCTTATGTTTGGACATCATGATTAACCTATAGTTTGTTTGAGAATGAGATTATACCCCTGTGGAATCATATACTACATCTCTTTCCTCTGCTCAGTGTAGCTATAGGGAGAGATTAGAAACTTTCTCTTTAACTTTTGATTTATGTACTTTACTGTATCATCCAAATCTGGGCAGACTCTGGCTAAGGCTAGCAGTGGTTTGTTTGAAGCAAGCCAGCTTCAAACATGGGGTTATGAAGGTGGTTTGTTGAAACAAACCACAGTTATTGTGCTTTAATCGATACCATTTGGATGGAACACCAAATTATAGTTAATTGAAAGCAAAAGTGTCCGATCTCCTTATGGGTTGCTAGAGAAAGGATGGGGATGGAGGAGTGTGCAAGCTGTGGATAGGAGAGTGCTAAGCTTTTTCTTGTCACAATAAACTATAGTTTATCATAATATCTGAGCTCAGTCATTGACTGCTGGAAAGGGTGGGCATCAAGCCTACATGGTTACATTGTTTGTGATGTTTGGTTAGAGGAAGAAAGTTGATTTGACTCCTTGTAGAACTTGGTTCCAGGTTTGGATATAAGCACTTTCCAAAGCTTTTTCTTATCACGTTTCTTCCATCACTACAGTATCATCAGAGTGTTCAATCTTCCATTATAGCATTTCCAGATCCCAGTATATAAGGAAGTAATAAATAATGCTCATGGATTTGAGCTTTTTGAAGAAAATATTTGCATGTTGTTATAGTAAATTTTTCCCTTTTGTGCTCTGTTACCCATCTGCTTTGTGTGAAGCCTTCTCTCTCCTTCTTGAAATTAAAATTTGTGTAGGACAACTATTTGCATAAGCAGATATTTAGATCTTCCACTTCTCCCAATAGTTGTTCTGTGATAGTTATGATTTTAGAACCACTTTGGAGTTCTATTTTGTTTTTCTCTATAAGATCAAGATCATTAATCAGAGGTTGTTCATGAGATATGAAACTTGGTTTATTTGGGAGCAAAATCAGGACACTTGGTTTGCGTGATGCCCTAAAATACGGAACAAAACAGCCTGAGGTTTGTTTAGCCAGTAAGAGGAGTCAAGTAGGATCAAATGCACTGTGCTTATGCATGATAGGCCAGAGTTTTCATCACTGAGAGGGGTGTGTGTGAGAGAGAGAAAGAGAGAGAGAGAGAGAGAGAGACAAAGAATAGTAATAATGCAGCAACCTCTTGCTACACTTCTCTGCAGCTGCCAATAAAAATAAACTTCTCTGGAGCAGCCAGTAATGAACATTTGTTTCCAAAAGTGGCAATTATTACCACAAAATTCAGTATGTTTTGCATCTGATATCATAGCTGGTAGAAACCAGTGGCTGATCCTGATTACAAAACTGTATTTAGGTAGAACAGAATTTACCTGGGGTAAATTGAAATAGAGTTGCCAGTTAAGTGACATGATATAGGTCAGTGTGAAATTGCAGCTGGCAAAGCTATTCAAGGTATGCCAAGAGAGCATGGTCAGAATAGTCTTTCAGCTGTTTGTATGTATGTCATAGAAGTTTGTTACTAATTCCCATCAGCCAGTGCAATACATGGCTTTGATAAACAGACTAGAAATGGGAGCCCTGGGAGTACCATATGCTTAATCCTATGTGGAGGAAACTGGTAGAGCTTCAATCAGTCTGTTGTCTGATATACACCAGAAAGCATGTGCTGATAGATATGGGACCATCTGCACAGCCGTTTTGGCACCTGGCTGCTTTCTCTGTGTACACATCTGAGAATGATTGAATTCTTTGCTCTTGTTTCTACTCGCAGGAGTTGACAGATTGAGCCTACAAGTGAAGTTTTCCTGCAGTTCTTGGATTAATCCCAGTTTTGATAAGTGCTTGTCATTTTTAGCAGATCTTCTCTGTAGAGGCCTATTTCTTTTGAGGGTTCAGGCATAACATATGCTTCAAGAACCTTTACTATCTCTGTCTCTTTCTCTCTCTTACTTGTTTGCCATCCTCACAATTGTCCCAAATTAACAAACAGGCCCTGCATTTCAAGGGGGAGTCTAGTTTCAAATTGAGAGGCCCCTTGCTGAAATGTTAATATGGTCACCCTTCTTGGTTTGCTTGTTTTCTACCTGGCATATTGCTGGGCTGGGCAGCCTTCTATTATCTCTCCTGTTGGGCTGCTTTTGCAAGAAGAGTTTCTTTTATATACATCTTCGGATAAATTTGTACCTTTAATAGTTGCAATAGCGTCTGTCCTGTCTCTCCTTACATATTTATCAGAGTTATGGCCAAAGTATCCTAAAAGAACATAGGTCTGTAAAGCTTCTCAACCTGCTTACCTGGAGATGATCCGAGCTTCTTAAAGGTGACCAGATGAGTGGTTGTTCACAAGTCTACATTTCGATACTAGTTACATACAATCTTACAGACTCATTTTGTAGTGGGTCCTCATGGCTGGTAGGTGGACATGGAGCCTCTGAATTGGTGAATCCTAATATTCTCTGTGGCAGCCTTCTGTCCTTACTGACTGGCCAGCAGAACACTTACCACTGTACTTCCAACCATAAGCTGGGGCTCCAGAAAATTGCCTTAAGGTAAGTGGGCCTAGATTTGGAAATGATCAGTCAAGAGCCTGAAAATTATTGTAACACATCTTTCCTCCACTGAGATCAAGGAGGTGTGCATGGCTATCTTCCTTTCCCTTTTTCCTCACAACACCCTGCGAGGTAAGTGAGGCTAAGAGAGTGTGTGACTGGCTCAAGGTTACCAGTGAGTTTTATTGCTTCTGTGTAGGTTAGACTTGAATCTCTCAAATCCTTGCCTGCTGCTCTGCCCACTATAATATACTGGCTCTTCTTGCTACTCTGCCTGCATATTCTTCCCTAGGCTATGTAATTCTTGTGTAAAATAGGATCTGATGTTTAAAATGATCCACTTTATCTTTGGTATAAAGATGGCAGTCCTTGTTGCTCTTTGCTGCATTGAACCCCATTACAGGAACTAGGTATATGTACTGTACCTGTTACTGATTTTGATAGCTGCTGATTGAGAAGGGCACTTTTCTGCTCAGACTAGTTGTCTGATTTGCTTTTAAGTGACTTTCTGCAAATCAGCAGATGCTAAGAATGGGCTGGATCAGGCTAGCTGATGATGGACACAAGTTGGAGAACTCAAGCAGTTCTATCACAAATAACTTGTCAAGAAATGCTGACTGCTGCCCCAAGTACTGAGCCATGTACCTGCAGCATCTTTGGGGAGAAACTTCTGGATCTGGTTTGGTTTCAGTAACTGCTGATTGCTGTCCCATACTGTTAACCTATGCAAACTGCTGCTTTTGTGGAAAGTACCTTCTTTCTGGATGTGGCTTGCATGCACCCGTCCACTTTTCCCAGGCAGAGCCTCTGGCTGAGCCTCTCCTAAGTAACAAGGTCTACCTCTGCCTGCTCCTGCTTGGGTGCTCTCTAAATATGCTAGACTGCGACTCCCATATTCTCTACCTTCAGCAAGTCGTATATGGGTTATTCATAGTATTGCCAGATGAAATGAAGGAAACAGTCTCCTTTCTCCTTAATAGCTGTATAGAAGAGAGGATTTCAGCAGCTCTTGCAAGCAACCTCTGCTAAAAATTCCTCTTCTGAGCAAGGATTAAAGGGAAAGGAGTCCTGTTGCTTTTACCTGGCAGTCCTAATTATTCACTAAACTGGTTCGAGGACATTATAAAAGGTAGTTGAACATGTCTGGAGGGAAACTCTTAATTGCATTCTTTGGAACTAGCTACAGTAAAGTGATGAATCCTTGTCCCCGCCCCCCTGCTAACTAATACGGTCTGTAATTCAATTGATAATTATGTATTAAGGCTTTATTTTTTTAAACCAGACCTCAGTAGTTAGTAGTAATAGAGCCTGAGTCCCCTTCTCCAGTGTTATGGTGAAGCAAACTCCCAGAGGCCCTAATACTGCCACCTATTGATGACTACAAAACTCAACCACAACATGATAGGGCCTCTTACATCTTCCTCCTAATTAAACCCTACCAGCAGCACGTGCCTGAAGGGCAGCAGGTTGGACAAGGTTGGTAACCTTCTTGAACTCTAGAATATTTGCTTTCTGGACTTACTCTTTAATGCTGACTCCTGGCTTGTGCATGGGCTCTGACTCTTGCTTTGCTCTCACATCCTGATGGCTCTTCACTTCTGGTTCCCAGTTCCTGCCCCCTTTCCAGACTACTGCCCATGGCCCTACTATGATATTCCACTTCTATTACACCTCATAAAGTTACTGTGACAATAAAGTGGGAAGGGGGAGTAAAAAAAAAAAAAAAATTTAAATATAGGATTAAAAAACCCTCTCATACTGCTCCCTTCCTTAATAGTGTGGCAGCTTTATTACCCCCAACAAAAAAAATGGGTCAGAAAAACAAAGAAACTTCTTCATCTTACTACATTTTATTCCCTTAATAGCATAATGATGTGCAGATCTAACATCATTTGAATTTCTTCATTGCAGAACTTATATAACTGCAAGATTTTTAATAAGTTGGCAGCAGATTCTTTTTACTTGACTTAGAAAAAAAATGAAATTGACTCTACAAAATGCTTTCTACGTTTTGTTTTTTGCAGCAGCCCTGAGATAGAAGCCTCAATTTAATTAAAGGTGCTTGTGCAAAGAATTATTTTGCTCTTTATCTGTTATCCTTAACATTTTGCTGTTGTGATTGTTGCTAAATTGCATATTTCTTTTTTGATGGGGAGAGGGGATCCAAGTGACCTCATTCTTCTTGGGGAAAATGTACCTCAGATGATCCTAACCATGATATATTAGCTTTTGTTAGCTAGTATGTATTTAAGATGAACACAAATGGACTCCAAATATATTTCTAGCGAATTAATGGCAATAAATTTTCATACTGGATTCCTGGCTTGAGCCTAGCAAGTTCTGTTTTTGTTGCATATGCCTTGGGGTAACTGAACCCTAGTTTGGAATATTTATGACCAGATTCAATGAAGGTGCTCTTTACTGCTGGGTAAATGATTCAACAGTTGTTGATGGTCTTCGGGTGTCCCTTGAGCTGCTGAACAAACATTCAACAACCTTTCCCAGAAAAGGAATGTTGGAGAAGGAGATCAAGCTGCATTCTGACACGATACTTTTATGCAAGGCCCAAATAGGTGAAGATTTCAGATGATTGAGCACTCTGTCTTCCCTAACCCAATCCCTAGGTAACCCTAACTAACAAACAATTTAGCACACCCTGTCTATATGGTTTGGGTATGAATCCAGCTTGAATATTGTAGGTTGTACCTTCTCCCACTGTATTCTCTCTTCCTTGATAGGTGGGACCAATTGAAATGGAGCCAAGCAAACAGCACTGTATTTCTGACATCTGAAATACAGCTTGTTTGAACCAAATACTGGAAGGTTGTGCTTGTCAGATTGATGAGTAAACTTAACCACAGCTAATGCAGAGTGGCTTGATCTCGGTGGGTGATATCTCAAATTCAACAAGCCCCTGTTTGTCAGAGCAGCTTTACAGAAAGGCATTTTGCCACCATTATAACTGTGTTGTGTGTGTGTGTGTATATGTGTGTGTGTGGCGACGTACATATGTATGCATGGGTTTCTTTCCTGCTCTATACCTCTGTGACATCTATTGCATCTAGAGGTGTAAAACAGTAATCCATGCACTGGTAATTTCCTGATTAAACCACTGTGATGCAGTGCATGGTGCTGCCCTTGAAGATAACTGGGAAGCTGCAGCTCGGATGAAGTGTAGTAGCAAAATTCTGACTGGTATTCCATGCTAACAGTATATAACACCTGTCTTAAAGGAACTACGCTGGCTGCCAGTTTGTTTCTAGTCTGAATTCAAGATGCTGATGGTGACATTTAAAATCCCAAATGTCTTGGGACCATAATGCTTGAAGATGCATCTGTTCCTAAACATACCTGTGTAGGAACTGAAGTCTGCAAGAGGGGCCCTCCTCTGTGTTGCGTTTGTGAGGGCAATATGAAGTGGAAGGACATGGGAGAGGGTCTTCTAAGTTGTGGTGCCCCAGTCATGAAGTGCCCTTCACTTGGAGGTCTGACTGGCACAAACATTGGTTTCCTTTTGGTGCCACACTAAAACGTAGCTTTTAATAAAGCCTTTGGGAACTAATTTACTTCAAAGTAAACACATACTTGATTTTAAAACATTGTAACATTTAAAATTGTTTTTAACTGCTTTGTTTGATGTGGGGTTTTTTTTGTGTTCTTTTTCAATTATTTGTGATTTTAATGTGGAAGTGTTTAAAATGGCTTGTACTGCCTATCATACCAAGATCCCATGACAAAGAATGGGACAGAAATATTTTGATAAATGATACTTCTGGAAATTTTGAAGCCATGGGAGGAAATGGTTTTCCAGGGGGAAAAAAGAATATTTCAGATTTTTTTAAAAAAATGCAATATTTTTAACCTTTGCCCATTCTGAAAGCTACTTGTTACTTTAGGAACATAAAGTACATTACATATAACTTGTTTTGGTGTAAACTTTTGCCAGTTTATTCAGATAATAATTACAAATTGAACTTTTTAAATTTTAGTTTTCAGTAGAAATGGAGCTAGAAGCAACAGGAACCTCTTTGGTTTTGCCAGTTTGAGGAGAAGGCAACCCCCACTCTCAAACCAGAAGAAACTGACAGCATTAATAAAACAGAGAAAATTAGTTTGTTTCCAGTATTTCGCTATAGTGTCAGGCAGACATAACACACCCATTAGTGTTAATAAAGGAGAAAGAAATAAACCAACTGAAGAATCATTACAATTTTGGAAGGGGAATGGAGCTATTTGAAGTGGTCATATCTCTAATGGTCCTGGTGGTGGGGAGCACTTATTATCTAATTGTAGAATAGATTAAGATTAAGAACACTTGGTATAAGCAGTTTGTAAGTTTATTGGCTTTTTTGTATTAGATATTGAGTTGTGTGTTTTGTAGTGTTATGTATTTTTATGTTCTTAAACAATTAATACAAAGAAAATAACACATTCATTCCCATTAAAAGAACTGAGAAAATGAAACCAAGTCCAGGAATTGTAACGATCTGACATTGTACATAAACTTATATGGAAGTCTTCCTCCTTCATAGTTTTCAATATGATTTGGGGGCAGTAAATATTGTGAACTCTTTGTCACAGTGGTGCCATAAGTTGAAGTTGACTTGATGGCAGTTAACAGACATTTTGTTTTCCCTGCCACATAAGTAGAGATTTGATTGATTGTTTCATCAAAGTTTCCTTTACTGAGTGACATTATCTTTCAGGCCCATGTGTCCCTGCAACTGCAATTCTAGGATTGCAACTATGTCAGCTGAATGTTGTGGCTCAGACAAATACATGTAGATCTTCAAGAGTATCTCACAAAATTGATCCAACGCAGAGGGCATGTTCCTAGTACAGAACAGCTTGGAGATAGTGTTGATGTATCAGTGATCCAACTACACAAAAGAGTCATTGGCTAAGTTGGTCCCAGAAGCCTGCACAATAACTTTTAAGACTTTCCAATACAATATCTGGCCATATGTGCACTGCACTGCATCCACTCAATTTTTTGGTTTTGCAATACCACCTAAGAAGTCAGTCTGGCTGCAAAATTTGTAAATACCCCTTTCTGATTCAGATAATTACTTAACGAAAAGCACAAACCTTAGCCAGCACAGTAAATGAGGCTTGTTGTTAGAAGAAGAAATTGAACCAACTGTACTAAAGGAAATGTTTTATATATGATCATGCATACATATATATTGCAGGAATAGTGATCAGAAGCATCCGAGTATCTTTCCTCTTAAAACTACTGTCTCCTGTCAGATAAATATAGATTTAATTGTTTCACTTTATTGTTTCCTTTATTGAGTGGCATCAGTATTCAAATCCCTTTGCCTCCATGCCTAATGGTGTGCTATAGCCTCCCTGCACTTGGGGGGACTTAATTCTAATAAAACCTTTTTTTTCCTAATTTTTGAAAAAATAATAGTCTGCTGTGCTGAGACCTTTCCCAAAGCGAAATGCATTGTAACATACATTTCAGTTTGATTTGTAAGAGCAGGAAAGGAAAAGGAGCTGATTAGGGTGTAGTTGATTTGAATAGATCTATATGATTAATGCTGCCACTGATTTTTAAAATATGTTGGTTGCATTTCGCATTACAACTCCCATCCAGTAGTGAGACTTGTCTCTCTGTTTTGGTGTTGGAGGCAGCCTCTCTTTGTTTAGTCTGCCTCTCTGTCTTTTCATCCAGCATGCAAGGTGTTAACTTCAGCATTGTGAGTTCTGGGCTCTCAGCTGCTTTTGTGTGAGAGCGAAGAACCAGCCCAGATAACTGGCTGCTGGTGTTGCTGAGGAAAGGCTGTGATGAACAGTATGGTATCCGTGACTGGTTCTTTGTAGCATCGGCTGCCTGCCTGTTGCACATCAGTGGGCAATGATTTTGGTAAAGTCAAAAGCCTTTAGATTCAACAGTGGTGCTTCTGTTTCTTACGCACAGTAGCAGTCAGTAAACCAGATTCTCATTGTCACAGCAAGCAGGCTGAATTTGGTTAACATCCTTTTGATCCTCCTTCCTTTCTAAATCAGACTGAGTGATTATGCCAAGTGAAGTAGCAGTAAACTGTGTGAAAGAGTTGGGCTTGGAACCTGCAACAGTGAGTTAGGTTCAGGAGGAGGTTGGTTGAGGACATATCCTGAAGCTAGCTGTTCTGTAGATTCAGCATTTTTAGGATTTTTTTTTTTAAATTATCAATAGTACAGTCTGGATTGAATGTTGAGACTGCTGCTTTTCTCTTAATCCCAGATTGAGTGTTATCCCACTTAAAGGGGGCAGGGAAAGCTATAGATCACAGGCAGAAATTGGACCAACTGTACTTCAGGGCTTCTTGCTTTTAAGGAACACAATTTAAGAAAATTAAAAGGGTCCTGCAGGACTCAGCAACATTGAGATAGCTGTATTGGACACATAAAATTATTTATTTTGATATGCAGGAAAATAGGAAGCTGATGTTATACTGGGACTGACCACTGGGCCATGTAGCTGAATGTTGTATTCATTGACTGGCAGCAGGTTTTGGGGAGGTTTAGATGAGTCTTTCAAGGTATTTGGAGATGTTGGGCCAGAACACAGGGTTACTTCTTTGCCATTGCAACCCCCAGAATCCCCCTATCCAGCATGGTCACTGGATTGGGGGAGTTCCAGATGTACTCTGCCACTCAGTTGTGTGCCTTCCAAATGCTTGTCAGTTTTTCCATATGAATTTTTACCACCATAATATTTCTAAAGCTTGGACAACTTTCTCAACTCAGCCTGATTTGTCACTACATTAATAATAATAATAATAATAATAATAATAATAATAATAATAATAATAATAATAATAGTAGTAATAGTAGTAGTAGTAGTAGTAACTAAAAACTCCATCGGGAGATAACAAAACCAGTTTTCCCGTTGCCCTGCCGGTTGGGGAATTTAGGAGTTGAAGGTCAACTCCTAGGTCATCATCAGTGTGCATCAGGACAGCACCAGGTTGAGGAAGGCTGTTCTTAGACATCTTGAATAATATTATATTATGAATTCTTCACACAGCAGATAGGAAGGGAAGGAAGTGCTACTTCACACAGCACATGATGTCCCAAGGCGTAGTTATTGCTGCTGACTTGGATGGCTTTAAAAGGGAATTGGATAAAGTCATGGAGGATGGGGCCACCAGTAGCTACTAATTAAGATGGCTATATGTTGCTTATAGTATCAGAGGCAGTATCTCTCTGTATATCATTTGCTTGGGAATGTGAAATGAAAGGTGCAATTATACTCATGTCCTGCTGGTAGGTTTCATATAGGCAACTTGTGACTGAACAGAATCTTGTGCTAGATAGGCTTTTGGTTTGATCCAACAGAGTTCTTTTGGTTTTGCTCCACAAGTAGCCTCATATAACCGTAGTACTCCTCAAGGTTTGATACACAAAATTTTCATCACCCATCATTAATCATTAATGCCATTGTTTTCTTACTTCATATTTTATGTAGCACTTGGCATATTTCACCCACTCCTGCAAATATTGTGATCCATGCCTTCAGTATTAGACATGTGGAAGAAGATGCAGAGTGGTACCAACATTTATCTTATTTCAAACAATTAAAGCCCAACTCCCTCCCATTCTCAGAAAATGCACCCTAGGTTTCCAAGTGTTTGTTATCACGTGACCTCTCTAATGAGTAGGGCTGATAGTCTTTTGGTTTCAATAATGCTTCTTTCCTCTGCTGATCATGAGAGCCATCATGGTGAAGTGGGCTAAGACTTTGGGAGGCTAGGATTCAAATACCCACTTAGCTGTGGAAACCCACTGTGCAACCCTGAGAAAGTCGTACTCTTCCGGCCTCAGAGGACAATAATGGCAAACCTCCTCTGAACAAATCTTGCGAGGAGGACCCTGTGATTAGACTGTTTAATGTCAGAATATTGTATGATATTGATACTGTTGATGGATGAAGGTGTGTGCCCCTGCTTCTATTTAAAAATAATTTGTTTAAGGAAAATTTTGTTTCCTGATGTCTGAGTAGTTCTGAAATGAATAATTTGAAAGAATGAATGTGCTTCAATGCAGCTTCCTGCCTCATTCTTGCATTTTTGAGAAGTAGTTATTTTTTCCTTGTTCAAAGAATACTAAGGAGTTTTCAGACCAGCAACTTTGGCCTTTAAAATGGTTTTTAAAATGTGTTTGTGCTTCACAGTGTAAATGTTTAATCATAAAGGTTTTTTCTACTTTTCAGAAATAACACTTCTGTCTCCCAATTGAAAACCAACATTTTATAGCTTGCCTCCACATAAATATTTTTGCGGGATAGGGTTGGATATATTCTCTATTGATTTCAGTGGAAATTGTGCTCACTTGCTTTCTTGTTCCTTGAAATTTGATCCTCATCACATTTATCTTGAAGTTAATTTCATCAAAATCAATATAGCAGGCAGTGATTTTTTAAAATTATTTTTGTTAAAATCATTCAGTATTTACAGGTACTCTGTGTTAATAGCAATATTTGATTTTCAATTTCATAAAATACAGTTCTTCTATCTTCTTTAATTTATATTTGTTAAGACAATTTCAGTAAGGATCTTCTATTTGTCTTTACAAAGATTCAGTTTTTTATCTTTAGTTAATCCTTATCTGCATTCTAGGTACATGTTATCCACTTCCCACCTTCTCTTGTTTGGTTGATAATTGTATTCCTATAAGTTTTCTCTATATCTGTACAGCCCCCGATGGCTTGCCAGAAACTCATGAAAGATTCCAACATCATCAATTTTGCAAGCAGGCAGTGATTTTTAAAACATATTTGATGTTGCTCATGTCGTTGGTGTTAACTTCTTTCATTCATAAAATGTTTCATTTGAGTAGTACCCGACCTTCTGTATATTCAGAGTTTGCAGCATTGGCTCAGACTATGTTTGTGTTATTTTACAGGGAGATCTAGAAAACAAACCAGTAAATGGATGCAGAGCAGGTCTCATGGAATGTGTTGCCCACAGCCACAGTGAAAAAAACAAGGTGAAACCAAGCCAGTCACTGCTGTGGGAAAATGTACAGACAAATGAAAAGGGAACTATGACTGGCTTAGAAACTGAGAAGTGGGCACACAATGAAAAGCCATCACTTATTGTCCATGTGAACGGTGATCTCTGCAGAGCTGGAACAAGGGATGAGAACTCAAAGCACACAGAAAAGAATGCCAAGGTGGTTTATTCTTCCAATGTATTAGATGAACCCAAAAAATTACTTGCACAAACTGTTAGAAATGGCATTAAAAGCATACCTTACTCACCAGCAGAATGTGATGTGTCTCTGAAAAAAACAGATGTGAGCATAAGTGCAGATCTGGCAAATAGCTGCAAAGAAAGCCACTCAGGTGCCTCTTGGGGTGGCACTGCTGCATTGAACAATGAGAGCACTTTGCCAAGTGGAACGTGTGGTGCTCTTTTGGTTAAGAAGGATCACGTTCTAATGCAACAGCCAGAAAGCTCTGATTTCATTCAGGAATCTGAAAACTCACCTTTGCAAAGCATTTCACTTTTAGATCTGCAGGACAGGCCACCTTGCACTCCTGTGATTGACCAAGGTGTCTGTCTTGGTGATGGTGCTTCAGATAGTCCACAAAAAGATCCCCAACCTGAAGACTTGTCACTTCAGTCGACTTTTCTATCTCTTATTAAAAATCGAAATTTAACCGTGGAACAGGTGGTCGCGATTGAGGCATTAACACGTTTGTCAGAAGTCCCTTTAGGAGCTTCTTCACCAGGTAAAACGGAAAGAGTTCAGTGTACAGAGCAGCAAATCTCACATTCACTGAACAGTTACAGAAAGGATAGTTCATGTTCCCTGACAACTTCTGCACTGAAAGCGATTAAAGGAACTTCCTCACAAAAAGACCAGCAGCTCTTTTCTCATGTTCCTTCACAGAGAAGAATCCTTCCTAAGAGTTTGCTTTACAATGGTCAAGGTGCTATTTCTGAATTTTCCAGTAAATCCCCAGGTCCGTCTAGTTTATTGCGTCGATTACATTGTTCCTCATGGGATGGCAAGCCTTTCTCTACTTTAGTGTCTGGCGGAAATTCAGGCTATACTACCAAGAAATATCCTCTCCACCACAAAGCTGCCATTGGGTCATGTTCCAAAAACTCAAGTATCATCAAACAACGGAGGAACAAAGTTGAGATGCTTGGGAAGTGGGAGGGAAAAACTGTTCATGGCCTAAACTCAAAAAGTAATTCGGTAATTAGGGGCAGCATTCATAGCCAGGATGAGAAGGAGGTAGCCACCCAATTAACTCAACTGGCAGCAATAATTGAATCAAGCAAAACAAGCCCTGACCAGAAAGCGTCCCTTTTCAGTCGAATACCATCTGATATGCAGTCAAAACATAAACAGGATCAGTGCCTATTACAGAAGAAACAATCAGTGTTTGTAAGGAACAATTATAGTTCACTGTTAGTCAAGCAAAGGCAACCAACACGGAAAAATGATAAATCAGTACCAAGGGCAAAAAGATTGAAAAAGAAGACTCAAGTAATGCCTGACCAACAAAATCAGCTGCAACAAGAATGCCAGTGTAGCGAATTGCAGGACATACAGAAAAAGCCTTCTAAACTACGTAAGCTTGGCCGGCTTGTATCACAAGATTCAAAGTTAACTGTTTTGGGGAAAAAAACAACCAAAGCCAAGGTACAAAAGGCAAGGAAGCGGAGTATTTTACCAGCACAACAAAAAACAACTGCGTTATTTCTTCCCAAAACTCAGATAGTATTCCACAGGCCTTTACCTGTCTTGACGCAAGATAAAAATAAAGACAAGCTGTTTGGCCGTGAAATGGTGCTTGAGCACATCAAAACGGTGAGCTCCAATGCTACACAGGACACCAATATGCCAAATGGTGGCCTGCAACATAGTGGCCTACTCTCCCATAATCTTCTGACTGTTTCTCACTTAGAAGAAAAGCCCCATTTAAATCAAGGAGACGAAAACATACAGCTGTTTACAGAAAAAGACAGGAATTCTCAGGTACAGCTGACCATGAATATGGCTCAGATGCATCCTTCGCCTCAGACCTTTAGTCAAGCAGCAGGTGACATGTGCAAAGATAACCATGCAAAACTCCAGCAGCATGCTGTAGAGAAACAAAAAGGTCAAATTCTGCAACCAATTCCCATTAACTGTGGTGCTGTCTCCCCAGGGGATACCATACAGGCTCTCAGGAATACTAAGTGCGTGAGTGAAACAAAATTTCCAAGAGGAAGAAACTCGGAAACTGAGAACCCACAGGATAAAGGGAACTTAGGATGTTCTCCAACGAAAAATACACTTAGTAGTTTTCTGGAATCTCCTATGAAATTCTTGGACACCCCTACGAAGAATTTAATTGATACCCCTACCAAGAAAGGGCAGGCAGATTTTCCATCCTGTGATTGTGTTGGTAAGTGCCCTTTGGTTCATTTTTGTTTGTGAAACAAATATTTCAAATTGTTGTTTTCTTATAGAGAAGTCCCTGGAAAAGTGTGTGCGTGTCTGTGTGCTCGCATCCATTTTCTTGCACGCACAAATCTTGTTTCTTGTCTGCACTGCAGTCAAGAGTCTCAAGTGCTTCCACTCCATAGGTAAGAATATTGTTTTGACTCATTCCATGTGCTGATCAGTTAACTCCTTGGGCACTCTGATTTCTGAGTTTATCTTACTATTAATGTTGCTGAATTTTGAGCTCACGTGTTTGCTGTGATTTGTCTGGTGAAAGGAAATCCATAAAATTCCATAGCAGAGCTGAAAGAATTCCCAGGTACCTACATGTAGGAGATATGTCTCCAGGTACATGTAACAGAGCAGTTGTAATTTTGGTTTTCCCTTTCAGCTAACAGGGAAATAAAATATTTTTTTAATTCAGTATTTTATAGATATAGTGACAGTCTTTACAAATAATGTTGGGTCAATATTTTACCATTTACCTTAAGTATTTCACTATTCTCTTTGGTCAACTCATGAGGCTCCTGTGTGTCCTTGAAATTTTTTTTGTTTATTATTTAGAGATGTTTTCAGTTCCTGTTAGTAGATATCTTCAAGGGAATTACGAATTTTGTTAGCAATGAATCAATTCAGCATTAAACTTCAGTCTAACAGAATCTTACTTCAGCCTAACAGAATGCAAAATCTTAAAATGGGAATAGTATATTTTGCTTTATAAAGAACTCATAGTTTAAACCATCTGTGTATATAATTATTCCATAGTCTTTTTAATAATGGAGATTTATATTGAACCTCAGCTTGAAGCCCAAAACACAGATGGTGGTATATGTCAGTCTTTCTCCTTCTCTGAAAAAAAAAAGGGGGGGGAAGAAAATGATGGTGGTCGTAGTGCAGGTGTGGTCTACTACATATCCCATCAGGGTCTTAGACATTGATCACATTCCAGTAATGACTGGTGATTACAGAAAAAATTATCTGACCTTCAGGTGATGTACGCATCTTCTACTGTAAACAATACAAGAAAATTAGTTGAGCCTAGTAACTTGATTGCAGATTATGGTGACATCCACAGCATTTTGATCCATATCAGTAGGACATCTGTAGCATTTAAGCAGGGCCTGTATCTGTATGTTCATGAAGTGATTTTTAACAACTATCCTTTTTGCAGAACAAATTATAGAGAAGGATGAAGGGCCATATTATACACATCTTGGAACAGGACCAAGTGTTGCTGCAGTTAGGGAAATAATGGAGAACAGGTGAGGAAATAAATGTTGGTGAGTAAAAAAACAAAACAAAAAAACACTATTATTTGTGCATGCAGCAAAATAGGAATATTGGTAGTAGTAATTGTAAGTGGTTTTGTAATAGTAGTTAGGCGGTTTTCCTTATATTGGTATTAATAGTTATAAGTTGGGGAGGGGATTGCTTTATTTTGCAGATTTGAACTAGAGTATCTGTAAGCCATAGTAACTAGTTTGTATGTACTGTATCTGCCTTCAAAAGAGGGACAGAGTACTTTCATCTACCACTTGCAGTTAGTGGTGGTTGGTGTTGGCAGTTAGACGGGATGAGTGTATACGTCATGGTCCGTGGCGCCCTGGGAGATTCATTTCTTTATCATTAATTCCAAAGGACTGTGTACAAGACAGATGGTCAGACCTGGGAGGTAAATAAAAGGCAATGGCCAATTGGAGGACTGGGCTAGAAGCCAGTTTAAGTTTGAAGGAAATTCAGATACTAGCCTGATGAAAAGAGATACTGAGTGGTTTCCTTCGCAAAAGCTGTAGGATGTGCGCTCTCCTATTCAAACCCAATTAATGTGTTTGCTGTTACTTGGCATTGACCACTATCCGTACTGCTACTTAGACGTGCCTATGGGATGTTTTTTGCATTGTGTACAGACATTGTGTACGCCCAGCAGGATGTTTGACTATTTTTCTTTGATTGACTTTCTTTGAACTGTAGCCCTGCATGCTGTATTACAGTAAGCTTTCAAAATCCCCTCAGTTTCAAAGCAGATTGTCAGACTGGTGCTAGTGGAGGATTGTTGTGTTCCAAAGTCAAAATGGAGCAACTTGTGCAATTCTCTATGATGTTTGGTGTCATTCATCATAACCTCACCATATTCTACTGTATATTATATATTTTATTTTATATGGGTGGTGACCTATAAACCAAACCTGTAACCAGACCAATGACCAAATTTATTATTTGTAGACCTTTGAGTGGTCCGCAAATCTGTTAGTATATTTCCTTACATTGGAAAGAAACTATAAAGGAAGATTCTTTCTTTTCCAATTTATATGTAAAGTTGCACAACTCAAAATGTGTATTTTTAAAAAGTGCACAGTAACACACTGGAATCAACGAGAAAATGCATTAGAAAAGTGCACATTTGGGAAAGCTTACTAGAATACCTGTGACTTTTCAAATGAGACTTTTAAAAATTTCATTGTTAAAACCAGGATGGGAAGAAAATATGGGTGGACCAAACCAAAAAATGGAAACTAAATGATCTTTATGTCTCAAGAAATGAAAGAGAAGTTTCAGCATGATTGCAGAAACTCAAAACTTTGCATAAGTAGAAGACATATTTGAATACCCTAAGTGGCACTCCATACCCACTTACACTGGGATAGAGAACTTCAGGGACCATTTTTTCCTGCATCTTCCCAGCGAGCCACACTATTGTGCCAGATGAACCTGGAAGTGATGTCATGTCATTTCCTGTTTCATTTTTAGCTGATTTCAGCTGGTTCTGGGTTTTAAAAAGAATTTGTTGTATATGTAGGAGGTTGAGAGTTGCACAGACAATAACTGCTGTGCTTTGGCTGCTTCTGACCCATTTTGGGCAGTTTTTTGGGTGAAAATTACCTGAAATATTTCTTTTCATTAAAAAATATTAACTGGGAGATCTGGAAGGTTGGAGGAGTTTCAGGAGCCACAATTTGGGTCCCAGACGGCAGCATGTAGCCTGCAGGCCACACTTTGCCCATCCTACCTTGCATCTTTTGAGAAGACTTTAGTCCTCCTTGTTGGTTCAAGACCAATCACCATCATCATCCACATTTATATTGTATCTAATGCTATAAATGTACATTGACATGGTCAAATTTCTTTCATACAGTTTATTGGGACTTGATAACCATCAGATAGTTCACTTGGTACAAAATATATTACCACTAAGAGATACCAGGAGCTGTAGACTATATTTCAGAGGAAGCAACTGGCAAAACCACACCAGAGTGTTCCTTGCCTAAGAAAACCCTATGACATTCATGGGGTTGCAGTAAGTCAACAGGCAACTTGAAAGCACGCACAGAGAGACAGAGAGAGAGAGAGAGACAGAGAGAATACACTGGCATGCCTCCTTACTGAAGTGGATCGCTGGAAAACTCAAATGAGTTGCTTCCTGTTGTTTAAGATGCTGGTTTCAGTCCCTGTGTTCTTTGATAGCTCATGCTGGACATAGCTGGCAGACATGATGTCCCACTGTGAATTGAAGGTACTCACTTGGTAATATGTTATTGTGTTGTATTGCAGCACTGTACTCATGGTGAGAGATATGTTTGTTGGCTGGCCCACTAGTCTTAGACTTTGTTTTTCTGAGGTTCAACAAAGTTTGAGTTTGTCATATTTTGGAAGCAATATTTAGGCTCTTCTATTTGTACTGATTTATTGATATCAATTGACTCAGGTGGTGCTTAGAGTTTTAGTCCTAAATCCATTTGCTGGTCCTAATTAAAAGAAATGCATTAAATCAGTGGGAACTTGATAAATCAACAATTTTATAGGTTCTGTTAATGTAATGTGTCTGCTTTCGTTGGGACTGATCACTGAACTTACAACCGAATCATTCTTTTCCAAAAAAGAACCTTTTGCTCTCTTTATTTAGCTGTTCTGTTTGCTCAGCCCTCCCTTTGTTGCTTTATATCTTGTTTTTCCAGGTTGTTTTTTTAAAATCATTTCTGCCAGTTTCTTAGGACAGGATGGATTTCTTAGTAGCTGTTGCTACTGTTTGTTAGTTACAAGTAAATTTAATAAGCTGTGTTTCTTAAAATAAAAGTTTTACTTTCTACATACCTTTGTACAGGTATGGAGCAAAAGGAAGTGCTGTAAGAATAGAAGTAGTGGTGTACACAGGCAGAGAAGGAAAAAGTTCCCAGGGGTGTCCGATTGCCAAGTGGGTGAGTTTTTATTTCATAGTAACATATCTTTTACTTGTATTCTTGAAGTTTGATGTTTAAAATCTGTGCTTTCTTGTTTTTTAAAGGACTTTGCATGTATTTATTTATGTAGCTAGTTATGTTATAATTAACATATGTTATAAAATAAACAGAAAGAGGGCTAACAATCAAATGAAATACATACAAAAACATAATAATGTAAGATAAATATGCATACCAGTCAGCCACTGATGATTGTATCAAGTTAAATTCAGCAGCAATGAGTACTTCACAACAAAAAGAGTAGTAAGATACATGAACTCAGTGGAACATCCAGAGAGGGAAATCTCTTCAAAATCTGAGAGTTCCAAAGAGAACAGACTTCACCTTATCTCATGCCAGTAGCTGGTATTACTTTTGAAAACAACCTACCTGGGAAGCCCCCTCCTTAAGAAGGAGAGAGAAGAGGAAGGTTTACAAGCATGGGTGGTTTCATATGGGAGAACTCAGTGCTTTGGATCCTAGTATGAGAGCCTAAAGCCAATATACATGAAACTGCTTTATTCCTTTCCTTTCCCTCTTGCTTAATCTGTGGTATCTGAAAAGCAGTTCTGAGAATATTCCAGTCCTCTGGAGCGTATTTTAGAGGATGCACAGAAGGATGCTGGGGGGGGGAGATAGTCCCACTTCTGATCCTGCTGATAGATCCAGTTGAACTGCTCCTTTAGGCAGGAAAAATTAAATGCACAAATAATGGGACTGGTGACATCTGGCTTGATAGTAGTACTTGTAAAGATGATCTAGGTGTCTTAGTAGATCACAGATTAAGGAAAAGTAAAGAGTGTGATACAATAGCCGAAGAAGTCAGTGCAGTTCTAGGCTGCATCAGCAGGATTATAGTGTCTAAATCAAGGGGAGCAATAGTTCTACTTGGTCAGACCTCCCCTGGAATACTACCTCCAGTTCTGGTCACTACAGTTCATGAAGGATATTGACAAGCTGGAATGAATACTGAAGAGTGCGGAGATTACCATAGTCACTTTGAAAATAAGTAAATAAAGCAACATGGTATGGAGGAGAGGACAGCAGATAGTATGGCACCCACAGGAGATGACAAAAATACTAAGTATAATGTTTTAAACAATAGGTAACTCTGTTATTTTAATTGGACCCAGGAATCAATTGGGAGCCAGTGAAAATATTTTAAAACTGGGATTGGGTTCCCTTCAGCTGGCCTCAGTTAGCAGTTTGGCAGCTACACTTTGAACTAGCTATTTCAAAGAACTTTTCAGAACCAAATGAATATGAAAGGCAGCTGGTCTGAACATGACTGAAGTGTGGACAGTAGAGGTTGGATTTTTCCCCCTTTTCGTAAAGGGAACAGTTCATGGACCAGCCTAATTTGGTAAAAGGTACACTTGATTTCACCTACCATTTGATAGCCCAGAAATGGAGAGCCTCCCCATGGTGCTTTGATGCTTAAGGCAAAGGACAAGATGTTGTTTTTTCCCCCTTTTCACATGCAGAAGTGAGATGGACTGACTGGGAGCCCTTTGATACACTAGAAGCAACAGCCTAGTTTAGGAGTCCAGGGCAAGTTGTAAAGCTGAACAAAATTGTTGTGGAGTCCAGGAGAGACAGCTGGCAGGTTGTATTGGTGACCTCTGCATAAGCCATTTGAGGCATTCAGCTTATTCTGTCTAATGGTAGGGCCAACCCTGAGAAGCAATATCAAAGAGCACAGCCAAGCCACATATCTGGCCCTTTGGCAGAACGGCCTCATTCAGAACAAAGTGAACTCTTAATCAAAGAATTACTGATGTTACCACAGAGATTATATTCAGAAAATACTTCTGACCGTGGTTTGAGTTGCTGTGAATGAATTGTAGCCTGGATCTCTCTTTTCTCCTCTTGTGTGTGAGGCTTAATTCTTTATTTCCCTTTTTAATCAAGTCATAATTAGTTGTGGCATTTGAACTGACAAATTATAGCTTGAACATTTCCTTCAAACTAGTATTGCAAGATGGAAGTCATTAATAGAGCCTTGGAAATGAGGGAGCAGAAAGGGAGGTGTGGGATGTTTAAGTATGTGGTTCCTCTGTGATCTTCCATATCTTAGTTCAGAGGACTGTAAATTACAAACAGTTACGATTAAGAAATGTAGCCTATATTAAGTTTCAGCTTGTTTGCTTTATAAAGTCCTTCACTGAAGACTTCTACTACTTCCCTTGAATTAAAGAACTAGTAATAATCAGCAAACTGATAATAACCACAATGCATATAAAATATCTCCATATTATCTTGGTAACCTTTATAGCACATCTGTGGCAGATTGACAGTATCCTTGCATTACAAAGGTGGGATGGGGCAAGGTAGGGTTGAAACTAAAAGACACTGGCTTACCAGAAGTCACGCTAGGAAGTTCATGACTCAGCTAGCTTTATAGGTCATAGCTTATATAGTGTTAACCACAAAGGTACATCAATCTTCTGTACATTGTACTTTGTTCATGGGTGTATACTTATTTTTCTTCTTTGTGGTCTCTGTAACTCACACAAATGGGTTGTCTGTACCTGCGTAGAGCAGCCTTCAAAGCATTCTAGAGCTCTAGGCCTAGTTTTTTGGCAGGAACCCTGCCCCCGTCTCCTGAGGCTATATAAAGCCCTGGCACCATTGCCACTTGTTCTTTTCCTTTCCACCACATCAGTGTGCTTTTGGAGCCTTCATAGAGTTTGATACTTCATCTTCTTGGTTTGTTTGACTTTGGCTACAGTATTTGACTTCGCTTCTGGACTTCCCCCAATTTTATGGCATCAACAGCCTTTTTTAAGCACTGTCGAACCTGCAACGTGAAGATTCTCAATTGTGACGGTCATTCGAGGTGCCTGGTCTGTCTAGGCGAGGGGAACAATGTCTCGACCTGTGTCCCTTGTCAGGTCTTTACCCTGTAGACAAGACATAATAGGGAGGCGAGACTTTGGTACCTCCTGTACAAGAAGGCCCTCCAGCCCTTGCCTTCGCTATCTAAGGGAACTTCACAGTCTGACCGAACTTTGTTGAAACTGTTGTTGAAGAGCTCACTAAAGCAATCTGTAGAGACTATCTCTACAAAGAAATCAATGACTAAATTGTCAAAGGAGAAGCATCGAGACTGGAGGGCTTTGACTCTCCCGGCTAAAGACCAGGCCTCAGCACCATCTGGGCCTCTGACTTCAACATCCAAGCCAGCACCTCCTACTCCAGGCCTCTCGATAGAGAAGGAGTTGGCGAGAGCGAGATGAAGAAAAAAGTCCAAGGATTCCAGCCTGGAGAGTTGACCACCGTTCAACATTATTTGGTGGTAATGATTCCCATCTCATCCCCTCCACCATCTACAGTCCTGACTCAGCAACAGCTACGCTTAGATGCAGCCTCCCTTAACCAATCAGGGCTCTCTGCATCCAGGTCTACCTCTCCTGCTATTTTGGAGGGAGAAATCCTTGAGGCTACGCCAGTTCGACAAAAGGTTTCTGTCTAGGTCACCACTGTGAAGGTCACCTCAGAACAACCAGTTACTCCTAGGTCTCGGAAGGAACCAGATCAGCCTGTACTGACCCCTCACCGTCTTTGTTCTCAGGACAGGAGATTGAGATCACACTGATCATGATCTCAATCCAGATCCCATTTGAGATCTGACGGTTGTCGACATCAGGATTCCCACCTTCGAGACCTTCAACACATCAGGTCTCGATCACGTTTGCAATCATCGAGCTGCTCCCATCAGTCACATAGATCAAAATATACCCTCCGAAGAACCTACTATTATTACTCACCCTCGGATTCTTCAGCATCCTTGTCAGAGGAACATTATATTCCTCACCATAGGTGGAGAAGGCGCTGTTGATATCATTCATCTTTTTTGCCATCGTCGCACACCTTTAATGTGCTATCATTCAGAGTTGACGCGCTCTCCTTCAGCTAAGCCAGGCATTCCAGCCATTACTCTGAGGTCCAGCCTGAGCAGCCACCAGCATCGACTTTGAGAACCACAGCTGAGGTACAGCCTGATGTTCCTCAAATCCATTCGCCTAAGGCTACCTCCCAGCACTCCACTCTGACATCCTCTTCTGAGTTGAGTGATTCATCTTCTCGTACGATGGAGAAGCTACCTGGCCCTTCAGTGTCACGGGGAGAGCCAATTTCCACTTCTGATGAGGAATAGGCCTTCTCAGACTTGATCACTCACATGTCCAAGAATCTCAACTTCACCACCAGTGTGTCCAGGGAGTCCATTGATGACCTGGTCAACCATCAGCCTCAAGAACAGGCCCCTTCCATTTCAGCTATTCTGCTTCTCCCTTATCTCCTCCATGTCTTCAAGAAGGCTTGGGCTTCTCCATCTTCAGCACTGGCCACTACTAAAAGATTGGACTCTCTGTATAAGGTAATTGATGCTATGGAGGAATGGCTCCAAAGCCACCCAAAGCCTAACTCCATGATAGTCAATGCCATCCAGTCCAAGACCTCACAGGGCCTTCATGTCAGTCCACCAGACAAAGAAGAAAAGAAACTGAATTCCATCAGCAGAAAGAATTACTCTAATGCCGCACTCATATTTGAGATCTCCAACTATGCTGCATGGCGGCATATGACCAGTTATTGTGGGACAAGATGAGGATTTTCTTTGGCAAGTTGCCTGAAGACCAGAAGAGAGTGGCTGAGGTTTTGCTTCAAGAGGCCGAGCATTTGACCAATCAACAAATTACGACAGCCAGACATATTGTCGACTGCACAGCGAAAGCTTTCACCTCTGCGTTGCACTTTGTCGAAGTTCTTGGCTGCATTCATCTGGCCTTTCACAGTCCTCCCCGTCCCTGCTCATAGACTTACCCTTTGATTTCTCTGGACTCTTTAATATCTCCATGGATGAGAAGCTGGAGCATACCAATAAAATTCGATCCAGTGTAAAGAAATATGGAATGCAACCTCACCAGTCTGTATACAAGTACAAATATTGTTGATACTACCCTGCTCCTTGACAACAATGCAGTTCATATGTATCACAGTGTTTTTCTCAGGCTTCTTCCTCCCATCAGCAATTGTGGAGGCTACCCATATGAGAGTTCAAGACCCAATTCAAGAAGAAGTTGGATTTGACCAAATGGCGGGTTTGACTCCTTCAAGGGCGATTCTGTGACCTCGTTTTGACGCTGCTACAAGATCTTCTCCATTTCATCCAGATGATATTGCCAACACTGAGTCTGCTGGCATCGACACCAACAGCAACTCGACATCGATGCTGACGTTGACACCTAAACCCTTGATGTTGATGTCTGTCACAATACCATCTCTAGGCCCTTTCTTTGGCTCGAAGTTGAAAGATCATCTGAGCATGTGGGCTTTGATCATGATGGACTCGTAGGTGCTCGATATCATGTCAAAGGGCTATGCAATTGAGTTTGCCAAACTTCTACTGCTGGGCCGAGTACATGTAACTCGACCATCGAGTCCCCTCCACAGAGAAATACACGTCCTTCTCAAGAAGGGGGCATGAAAGAGCAAATACCATTCTGAGCTCTACAGAACAGTTTCACCTCTCATTACTTCCTTGTATCCAAAAAAGATGGAGGTGTCTGCCCCATTTTGGATCTTCGACTCATCAATCGCTATATTCGACTGTGTTGATTCAGGATGATCATTCTGAAGTCTATTCTCCCATTTCTACAGAAAGGACACTGGTTCATGATACTCAACTTAAAAGATGCATATTTCCATGTGGCGATTCGCCTAGATCACAGACGCTTCCTTGCCTTTGCCATTGGGAATCATGCATACCAGTTCCATGTTCTTCCCTTTGGCCTCAGCACGGCCCCCTGAGTCTTCACCAAATGCATGATGGTTGTAGCAGTGGCCCTTCGACGTCATGGAATCGTCCTCTTCCCCTGCATCGATGACTGGTTGATTGTTGCCCGATCCCATCCTCGGCTTCTTCAGAATGTTGATATCACCTTGCATCTCCTCTGAGATCTGGGTCTAACAGTCAGCTTTGACAAGTCTCATCTTCAACCTGTTCAAAGACTTCAATTCATCGGAGCAGTTCTTGGTTCCATCCATCAGAAAGCCTTCCTGCCAGAGGACAAGGAGCTTCACATTCGAAGGACAGTGACATCACTGCAGAGGAACCACAGGGCTACCGCCGGTTGATCCAGATACTTCTGGGCTTGATGGCCTCAACAACTGTCATGCCCTGCCTCGGAGACCCTGACAAGGAGGAGGAGTATCCCGAGTCCAAAGCACAAGGTTCCCCAGAGGCAGGAGCTTCCCTAGAAGCTTGCCCAGAAGAAGAAGATAATAGACAACAACAGGGGCCTGCGCAAGGGGAACAACAACAGGGGCCTGAGCAAGGAGAAGAGGATGAGATAACAGAAACACTTACCCTGTAGGAGAGATGCCAGCAGAGGAAGGGGCTGAGCCGCTCAGCATGTTTAAGTAGCAAGCGAGCCCTGATGAAGGAACACCTGTGGTGACAGCATCAATAGATAAAAGGGTTTCAACTGGCCCTTCCTTCCAGGGTCAGCAGTTGGTCTCTTCGGTCATGAAACCCTACCCTGTTCTCTTGCATCTGGACTACCTGGAAACTCTGCCTGTTTTGACTACAAATTGGACTTGCCATTTGGATTTGTTTGCATCAGCTCTGTTTCGGACATTCTTTGGCTCTTGCTATGTGAATGAAAACTGTGCTGCTGTTCGTGATTAATTGCCAGCTCTGTCCGAGACACAATAACAACACTGGTGGTTCCCTTTGCCAAGCTCCATATGAGACTGCTTCAGCAGTGGTTCCTGAATTCCTTCAACCTGTTTGTCGACAGCCCTCAACATCGACTCTCAATATTGAGACAAGTCCTGCGAGTCTTGTCATGGTGGAGGGAGACTCAGCATCTACTGATGGGTTCATCATTCCATCAAGCCGCCCCCTCATTGGTAGCAACGGATGCTTCGCTTGAGGTATGGGGAGCTCATACTTGACACCTCTCAGTCAGGGGCACTTGGCTGAGGATGGAGAAGCTGCTTCACATAATTGTCTTGGAGCTCCTAGCAGTCATCAAAGCCCTTAGAGCTTTCGAAGATGTTTTGACAGGTCGCACTATCCAAATCCTCATGAGCAATACCACTGTTGCTTATTACATCAATAAGCAAGGTGGTACAAGATAGAGAACTCTCCTCAACCTGAATCCTTCAGCTGTGGAATTGGTGCCTTTCCTGGGGTATCACTCCAATTGCCATCACCTGCCAGGAAAGGACAATATTGTGGCAGATGCCCTGAGCAGAACCCTTCTGTCATGCCATGAATGGCAGTTGGACAAGGAAGTACTTCAGACTATATTCCAAACTTGGACTCCACCAGTGATAGATCTGTTTGCATTGACATCGAACAGACAACGCCTCTGTTTTGTTCAAGGAAACCCAACCAAGAAGCACTCTCTCGGAGATGCGTTCACTTTCAGTCGGAGAGGACCAAATCTCTATCTGTTTCTACCATTTCCAATTATCACAGGGTTGCTTGAGAAGATGCAACAAGACAGGGCTTCTGGGATACTAATGTCTCCATGGTGGCCTCGGCAACCATGGTATGCCCTATTATTGATAATGTCAAGGTGCCAGTATCTGAGATTGCCACAAAAACTGAACCTTTTGACTCTGAACAACGGCAGAGTTTGTTACCTAGACATTGACAGTCTCAGACTAACAGCGTGGAATCTACTTCGCTAGTTTCCTTGCCACCGTCTGTTCAACAAGTGATCGATGCTGTCTATAAACCATCGATGGTTCAATTGTATAACTACAAATATAGAACATTTCTGGACTTTCTTTGACATTGAGGTCTCAACATTGACTCCTTCGATACTGTTTACCACCTCCTCGAGTTCCTGTCTTCTGTTTCTGACATCACTAGCTTCGATCCGATGTTACCTGGCAGCAATCTCTTTGTGTCTTCAGCGAAAGGGGAGATCATTGTGTTTTGCAGACCATTAGTCCTCAGGCAACCTACAAGGATACAAACATCTCCATCCCACTGTATACCCACCAACAACAAGCTGGAATCTACCTCTTGTTTTGTTACAGTTATCCAAGTGTCCCTTCAAACCCTTGGCTGACTGTGGTGTCAGACTGCTTTCCTGGAAGACTGCATTTCTGGTTGCCTTTATGTCAGCCAGAAGGGCCTCCGAGCTTTGTGCCCTTTGAGTGGACCGTCTCTACCTGTGTTTTCATCAAGATTGAGTGGTTCTCCGGCCTTACATTTCCTTCCTACCTAAGGTTGTGTTGGCCTTTCATCTCAACCAAGACATTATTCTCCCTGCCTTTTTTCAAGACCCTTCTTTGGACTTGGAATGAACTTTGCATGCTCTAGATGTCAGGCGTGCGCTTGCTTTCTATGCGGTGCACCACTGAATACAAGAACTCTTCAGAGACTCTTCCTTTATTACTCTTCAGCTAAAAAAAGGACTTCCTGTTTCTTCCCAGAGACTAAGTGGGTGGCTTCTACAATAAGACTTTGTTATGAACTTGCTGGGAAAGATCCTCCAGTTCAATTAAGAAGCCATGCCACCAGAGCTTCATCAACTTCTGCAGCATTCCTTAGGGGAGTTCCCCTTGAGGACATTTGTAGAGCTGCTACTTGGTCACAGCCCACCACATTTATATCTCATTATAGAGTTGACAGAAGTTTTTCTAAAGAGACAAAGTTTGATAGAGTTGTACTTTTTTCTGTGGTTCAGTGAATTCACATGAGTGGTTTGTTGTATGACCAATTTGACGTTGTGCAGTAACCTCTATTCTTTGCACACCTGCCTAGCTCTTGAATTGCTTTGTTAAATTTATCCTGGGTTCTGTTTTTTTTTTTTTAGTTCTCTTTTTATTGATCCGTTAAAACAAAAGGAAAAGAAAAAAGAAGAGAAAAACTTCAAAGAATAGATCCGTAAATAATTGTAAGACAAAAAAACCCCCAACAATTTTGCGTTCAATGATAATAGAAAGAAAAGAAGAAGAAAAAATTAATAACAATCTTAACTTACATAGTTATAGAATAGAATATAATAGTTATAGAATAAAATATAAATACATACCTAATAATCTTCCCTTATTTACACTTCTTATTTCATAGTCGGTTATATCTTATCTAGCACTTACCAACAAAGTTTAACATTTATTTAGTATGTCAAAATAGAACTCTACTTCAACTAGATGTGTTGAAGCTACATCAAAAGGATTCTTATCTCTTAAAGTTTCAAAATCCATTTTTATGTATATATATTATGTGTCATAACTCTATGATCTTTATTTCACATTCATAGCTTTTATCCTATTTATACATATACCTCCATCTAGGCAGATAATAATTTCTTTTAAAGTATTAATCTGTCACATGGTAACTTTTCTCTTCTACCATATAAAGAAATTCTAAGCCTTTATCTGATTCATTTAACCCATTCATGGCTGTTTTCCCTCAACTGGACTCCCAGAGAGGGGAGATTAAATTCCACTTTTCATTAAATTGTTTCATGGGTTTGTCCGATAATATAGTTGTCAATTTGTCTAATTCGCTTAAATCAAATAACTTCCATAGCCATTCATCAATATCTGGGGCTTCTTTTTGTTTCCACCTTTTTGCAAATACCAGTCTAGCTGCTGTTACCATATAAATCATCATTTTTCATAATAAACTCTTTTTAAAATATTTGACATCAAATATATTTAACAAGTATATTTCAGGATTCATTGGAAAGTTAATTTGAAGAGTTTTAGTAATATGATCATGCACATTCCTCCAATACTTCTTTGCTACATTACAGCTCCACCAAAGGTGGTACAGAGTTCCCTTTCCTGGGTTCTGTTTTAATGTGCATGACATTCCCTCCTCCTGATGTACAGCTTGCTAGTCTCCCATTTGTGTGAGTCACAGAGACCGCGAAGAAGAAGGATACGCTGCTTACCTGTAACTAGAGTTCTTTGAGTGATCATCGGTGCACTCACACAACCCTGCCCTTCCTCCCCACTTGATGTCATGCCATGTCCATTGTTCCAAGGATGCTGCGGCAGTCCAAAGAACAAGCAGCAATGGTGCCAGGGGCCTTATATAGCCTCAAGGGAAGGGGAGTGGATTCCTGCCAAAAAGGTAGGCCTAGAGCTCTAGAATGTTCTGAAGGCTGCTCTGCGTAGGCGTAGACATCCCATTTGTGTGAGTGCACCGATGACCCACATGAAGAACTCAAGTTACAGGTAACAACCTGTCCTTATAGTTTACTCCAGCTCTTAGTAACAACTCGTTTTGAAATTTTCCTATATAGTAAATGAATTCATAAGATAGGTTGTACTATCATCTATTGTGCAAGTATGGAGTCCTGAGTTGTGGCAGAATCCTGCTTTCCTTGCGAGTGTACTTGGGGCTGCCAGTTTTGACTCTGTGGGTCAGCAAACCTCTGTAAACTCTGTTTTATCAAACAATATAGTATGAAGATAAATCATACAGCCCACAGGCAACATGCATTCCCCGTAAAGCTGCTTTGTGGCCCCCAGGGGGCTTTTTCACATAAAACGTGGAAATTTCATCATCAGAAGCTTCCTGGGGAGTGTGTGATTTCCCTCTCAAACAAGGGAACCATATCCTATTTTCTTTTAAGGCGAGCTTCCCTTTTTAAAACCAACAAAATCCTTTAGATTTATCCGACAGAACTGGTGCAGCCCCCAAAGTGTCTGAGCGTGGTAGACAGTGGCCCCTGGACCAAACAAGGTTAACTAGTCCTGCAATATAGGAACAGAGTGTGACAGAGCTGGCTAGAGGCTTCAGGTTGATATCTGCACAATGAATTGAGTTTGAAAATGTGATACAAATGTCTTTAAAAATAAACTTTTCAGGTCATGGGTGTTGGAATGAGTCATTCTGTACATGAACTGATGCTCCAGATTTGAAATGGATGCTTTCAGAAATATATGCCATTCATCCTGTTATATTTTCTGTGATTGCATTCTACTGTTTACACTATTCATAGAAAAATGGATTTCTCAGTAATTTCCCCATTTTTATGTTTTTGGGAAAAACTAAAGAGTAAATTGAAGTTTGTTATATTTCAATTTATTGTTTTATAAAGTCAGTTTATTTATATAAACAAATTAAGAGCTATTTGTCTGGAGCCTTATTGTGCATTCCTGGTATCAGTCAGAGTATATTGCTCTTGCTGATTCTTAATCCCATTTCAGTTCTGTGGGATTAGTTGAGGCATGTGCAATCAGAAGACCGGTATAGTGGCATAGCTACATTAGTGCAAAAGTGTCTGTAGGCTGTTTTGTGTTGCAGGAAACTCTCATGAGGCATGCCTGTGCTGCAACTTAAGAGTCTAAATCTGGACTTCATATTTAGGTTATGAACTCAGTTGGAGGTAAAAAGAATAATGGCAGATTTGTGTGTTTTGGTTAGAACAGTCAGTGCTCTTTAAAAATTTATTTTTAAAGATTTGAGGTGTGAGGTAGGAAAGGTTTTAATTTTCTTATTGCATAATAATTATGTTACTTTCAAAATTGTTGTAGGTCCGCATTAGTTGCTAGCTGTGCTGTGAGCAATAAATGCTGAGTTTTCCCAAGGTTTGTATTTTCTTAGCTTGTTCTGGCTGATCATCCTACGGGTTGCTCACGTCACATAGAAGGAGCTTGAGGAAAATTGGCTGAGAAGGAGGGATGTGGGAGAAGATAACTTCACTCTTTCACAGAGTAGTACTCATAGCCAAATAGAGGAAGAAGCCAGGCCTTACACGTAGTGGCCTCCTCTCTTGTGTAATACGCACCCTCCCTATTTGTCATACCAACAGCCCCTTTGCTAGTCTTTTACACAGTGTCTCCAAAATCAGCATCATGTGCTAGATCATCTCAGCATGTAATAGACTGAAGTGTTTTGGACAACTTTTTTGACAAGCATGTTATGTAACACATACATGAGACACTCTGGTTTGTTCAGTGTTGTTAATGTTGCTATTGCAGTATATTCAAATTATTTACGTGTGTTGAATGAGAGTGGTTTCTTTATTGTTTTAGTTTGTTTGTTTTGTTTTTCCTGCTGAGGTTCACAAAAGAATTCAGAACTATACTGGGAGAGAGAGAGAATGTGAGAGTGAATGTTTGATCATGTAGTACATGCTGTGCATGCATGACTGTGGACTGTATATGATAGAGTATTCAACATGATGAGCAATTGAAAGAGCCATGGTACTTCCCCCAGCAGTTCCTTGGTGTTGTCTGTCCCATAGGGAGAACCAGTTGCCAGCTGCTCTCTTTTGCTGCTGCTGCTGCTTGTGGCGTCTAAAGGGCAAGGGAATGAAACAGTGCTGGCCTTGCTGTTTAGCCAAAGTGTGGCAACTGCTGCAGGTGGCCATGACAGACCATCAATTATTTGTCTCGAGTCTCTCCCACTCCTGCCTTTCCCCTCTGTTGGAGGACAGAAGGGTGTGTGTGTGTGTGTACAAGTGCACACCTTCAAATTTCCTGTTGACTTACGGTGACCCCATGAATTTCATAGGTTTTTCTTAGGCAAGGAATACTCAGAGGTGGTTTTGCCAGTTCCTTCCTTGGAGATATAGCCTATAGCACCTGGTATTCATTGGCAGTCTCTCATCCAAGTACTAACCAGAGCTTGAACCTACTTTGCGTCCAAGATCAGATGGAATCTGGTGCTTTTAGGGTACCCCTAAATTTGCCTGCTGCTCTTTGTGGTGTTGGAGGGTGTGTCCTGTTTCCAGTGCTGAAGTGGGATTTAGTTGCCAGTCCAGTTTGGTTTTGTGCTTTAAATGAGAAATTACTGTCTTTCCCTTTACTACAGGTAGCAAAACTTCTGACTGATTCTGAACTGGCAGACAGTCTTACTGCAGTGCTTAAGACATGTGTTAGTTGTGGCTCCAAGGGTTGCCTGCCAGCTTTACTAAAGACCAGGCATAAGATTAAACAGACCCTAGAAGGAGTGTCTTGCCAGGTAGTGACCCAGAAGAGTGCAATGCCCCTCACAGACTGTGTACTTTCATGATCATGTCCTGAAGACTCCACCTTACTGTGTCACTACATGGGAGTTTTAAGGTATAGAGGTGCATTCTCATCTATTGAGTTGAGCACAGTTCTGATCCAGGCTTATGCTTACTTTTCAAAGATAAGTAATGATAAGATGTTTTCTTTAAATTGCCCAGAAAATGTTTCTCTTCTTCATATATATTCAGTAATAAAAGAGGGCTAAGTTTTTGCTATTGCTTTTTATAAGACTCTATTGTTTTCCCAAATTGCAAGTCTAAACTACTATAACTAAATGATAAGCAATGAAAAAGCAAACAAAAATACTCTTTAAATAAAGTAAAATTAGAGGAGTTTTAATTTTTCTGTTTTACAAACTGATGAATAAAGCTCGCCTTACACTAAACTAGTTACTCAATTGTTAATTGTGTTCTCTCTTATAATAAATATACTATATACTTGTGTACAAGTCGAGGGCAAGTTTTGGGGCCAAAATTATGGATTTTGATATGATTCATGGATAAATCAATGGTAAAATTTAGGGACATATAACAAAGAATGTCAATTTTTATATTTTAAAGTACTACACAGGCATCCCTCCACATTTGCTATGCTTAGAGGCACAGGACCCCTGTGAAAGTGAAAAAAAGTGAACAACTCTAGGCCCTCCGAAACCATATTTAACACGCAAAAAAAGTACAATCACCATATTCAACCTACCATGGATTCCTTTGAGGCATAAGGCAGAAATGGGTGGCTGGTGGGGCTTACTTCCACCTCCACTGCTGCCCCATATCATATTTCATAGGGACTTACAAGGCTCATTTGCAGTTTCTCAGTCTCACGAGGCTAGCAGTCCCTATTAAAAATGGCATAGGGCAGCAGCAGAGCTGACAGCAAATAATTTGTGAATAATCCAATTTGCAAAAGTGAAACCCACAAATGTGGAGGGCCGACTGTATTAACGGTGGATGGATCGTAGGTTTATGCTTGGATTTACAGTAGGATCCCTGTATCTGTAAGGGACTGGTTCTGGCTCCCCTGTGGATACTGAAATCCACAGATAGTAGCAAACGCCCTGTCAACATCCCAAAAAAATGATTTTAAAGTATAGTTCTCCTGCAGCAGCGTGTAGGGCCAGCTATCGCTGCGTCCCTGCACACCCTGGAGCTTGAGCTCATGCGGGCACCTGGGATCAAGCCTGCAGCAATGTATAGGGCCAGCGTTTGCTGCATCCTTGCATTCCCTGGGGCCTCTGCTCGCCACCGCTGCCTGCGCGGGTGCCCTGGTTCCAGCCAGCAGGAGCATGCAGAGTAGGCAATCTCCTGTTCTCTGCATGCCTGTCACCAACCGCAGATAACTGAATCAGCGGATAATGGATATGGGGGTTCTACTGTATTGCAGTATTAAACACATGTGGGTTGAGCTTCTCTCTTCCAAAAATCCAAATCCCTCTAAAGCTGAAACTTCTCGCTGCCAGCCACCCACTTCTGTCTTCCAGGTTACTCACATGTTCCCCAGGAGCCCTTGTTCTACCACTGTCAGAAATTCGAAGGGGTGGAGGGAGAAAAGAGGGGGAGTGGGGAGGACTTTGCTAAAAGAGCAGAAAGTGTGCTAACAGCCATCTGGAAGGTCTGCTTTTTACAGTCGTCTTGTGTGAGTGCAGGAACCAGAGTCCTCCCCCTTTTCCCCTCTTCCTTCCCCCCCCTCAAATTTCTGACAGTGACAGAGTAAGGGTTCCTTGAGATAAAACTCAGCTGGCATTGGACATGTGTCTAGTTGACCCTAATAAAAATGGCACCAGACACCAAGTCTCCCCAAACTATTGTGACCATCCTTTGGGGAGCAAGAAATTAATCCAGCCCAGCTTCTCCCCCACCCCCAAATTAATTCAACCCTCCTTCCTTCCACTTACTGCAAAAGGAGATTTTCTTTTTCTTCTCAAGAAAGAGAAAAGAGGTCAATACGGAGTTTGTGTGCACAATTTTTTGGAACGTTTTTGGGGAGTGAGTGGATATAATTTTGTTCCATGCCTACCTCCAAGGTACAGATCTTGTGCTGGGTGAGATTGTTGGATGCGCCCCTTTGGTGTGGAGCCCCTGCAGGCTGGAGAGAGAGATGTTGATGAGAAAGACTGATGGAGGCAGTGGGTGAATGAAGTGCTAGTTGGCGGCAATGGCCAAATCCACTTTGAATTTTCCCTCACTTCCCAGCTAAAGGGCTAATTTGCTAAAAGAGTGGAAAGTATGCTGACAGCTTGGGAAGTATCTGGGATGTCTGCTTTTTACAGGGGCCTTGTGTAAGTGGAGTGAAACAGCCCTGCTGAGGGAGGTGGCAGCGGTGGTGGAAGCAGTGAAGCATGGATGACCAGTGGGGTGATGAGTCTGCCTAGCTCCTGATCTGCTGAGAATGCAAAAGTGTTGTTGGCTCAGAATAGCAAGAGTACCAAATCATTGCAAATAGGAGTCCCCTGAAGCAGATTGTGGGGTGCAGGACCCTCCAAGACTCTCAAGAAGCAGCACCATGGTGGGGAGAGTAGAGGGGGTCAATGGTTCTTTTTGGATCTTCTGGGACGGACTAAGGTGAGAGCTTAGTTCATCCTCAGAGAATATTAAAGAAGCACCACTCCACTGTCAACGAACAGCCACTGCCACCATTTCCCCACCCAGCTTAATACTGTACGCAGATTACACTGACCCGGGTAAGTCAACCCAGTTTTTTGGGGTTGATTTTTTGTCAAAAATTTCTGGATTTATATGTGAAAATATACCGTAGTTTAAATATTAAAAGTTTTTTTGAAATATTGCTGGAAGCACGGGAACAGTTAAATAAACCAATAACACTGACTGAAATAGAAGAGGCTATAAAAGATCAGAAAGTGGATAAGTCACCAGGACCGGATGGATTTACTGCGCTATGTTATAAAAGGTTTGCAAAATAATTGATCCATCCATTTCAAGCAACACTGAAGGAAATAGAGGAATATGGTAAACTGGAAACCTGGTGAGATTCCAATATTGTACTGATACCCCAAAGACAAAAGAGAAGTTAAAAATTATAGACCAATCTCCTTGCTGAACATAGATTATAAAATATTTGCATCGGTGTTGGCAAAACATTTGAGGCACATACTGCAGGATAAGATTCAAGAAGGCCAAACAGGCTTTCTCCTGGGTAGATATATGAGAGGTAATGTTAGAACAATCATAGATGTGATTGAATTTTATGATAAAAACCCAGGGAAGAAAGCAGCACTTATTTTTTTGGACGCTGAAAAAGCTTTTGATAATGTTTCCTGGGAGTTTATGTTATGGGTTTTGAAAGAATATAATCTGGGAGAAGACTTTTGCAAATGGATGGAGATGATTTATCAAGATCAATAAGCAAGGTTAATCATAAATGGAGACACCATGGCAAGCTTTGTAATAAACAAGGGGGTACGACAGGGGTGCCCACTATCACCATTATTATTTATAGCGGTCTTGGATGTTTTCCTGATAACAATAAAATGAAGATCCACAGATAAGAGGTCTGAAAATAAGGAAAAAAGAATTGAAATTAAAAGCATTTGCAGTTGATGTAATTATAGTCCTGGAAGATCCACAAGAATCAATTCAGGTGTTGATGGAAATTCTACAAAGATATGAATTGAAAGCAGGTTATAAGATAAACAGAGAAAAGACAATGATGATGACTCTTAATATGACCAAAAAAGAGCAGGCTGATTTGGAGATAAGATCTGGATATCAATTGACAAAGAAAACAAAATATTTAGGAATTATTTTGACAAAAAAGAACCAAGAACTATTTGAAAATAACTATTCAAAAACATGGAAAGAAGTTAAATGTGATATGGAAAAATGGAAAAATTTGAATTTATCCTTTTTGGATAGAATAAATGCTTTTAAAATGTCTTTATTACCAAAGTTTATGTTCCTCTTTCAAAACTTACCAATAATAGGGAAAGAGAAGATATTTATGGAATGGGGAAAGGACTTAACAGAAATTTATCTGGAAGGGAAAAAGCCAAGAATCAGATTTAAAATACTTCAAGATGCAAAAAAGAGAGGAGGGCTTGATTTACCATCATTAAAAATCTATTATTCCACATGTTGTTTAGATTGGATCAAAGATTGGATTCAATTAGAAAATACAATTATTAAAGAATTTGAAGAAATAAACAATAGATTTGGATGGCATGGATATCTATGTTATGATAGATCAGCAGTGAATAAAGAGTTTAAAAACCATTGTATCTGAAGGACATTGTCGAATAAAGCAAAATTTTTATACAAAATTACCAGTATGGACCTCACCACAAGAAGCCTACAAAATCACCCCAACAAAACAAGGAAATCTATTAACATATCAAGAGTTATTGAAATGGGAGGGCGATAAACTAAGAATGTGTACAGAAGAAGAATTAAAGATTGAGGGACATGAACTAAACTCGTTTCCATGGCGACAACTTAGAGAAAGATTTAGAATGGATCAAAAGTTATATCGATTTGAGAGAAAAGAGAATGACTTAGATTTACTGATGAAAGAAAACCAAAAGAAAAGAATTTCTAAATTTTATAGATTATTGTTGAAAAGAGAAATGGAATCAGAAGTAGTTAAAGATACTATGGTTAGATGGGCACAGAACTTGGGACATGCAGTCGAATTAGAAACATGGGAAAGAGTGTGGAAAACAGATATAAAATGTACACCAAATTTAAATATAAGAGAAAATTGTTATAAAATGTATTATAGATGGTATATGACCCCAGAAAAATTACAAAAAAATAATGAAAAATGGAAATTCAAATTGTTGGAAATGTGATGAAAAGACGGGATCTTTTTTTCACATGTGGTGGACATGTAAGATAGCAAAACAATTTTGGAAGGGGGTACATGATGAAATTCAGAGAATTTGTAAGGTGAACTTTGAAATGAAACTGGAACTTTATCTGTTAAATATGCTAGGACAACAAAAGGAAATAAGATGTCATCAGAAGATATTATTGTGTGTAATAACTGCAGCAAGGCTAACATGTGCGCAACACTAGAAAGAAAGGAAATATATTGATATTGAGGAATGGAAGCTCAAAGTTCTGGATATGATAGAGATGGAAAAATTAGCATTTTCTTTGAAGAATAAATCTATCCAGAAGTTTGAAATAGAATGGAAAGGAGTATTGGATTGGGTGAGGATATAAATGTATAAGAAATCAAGAAGAAATAATGTAATCATTCTTTGCTCTGTAAAATGGAAATTATGTTTGTATGTAATGGAAATAAGTAATTGCAACTGGAAGATTTAAGCCTGGAAGTGTGGTTTGGTTTTTTTAAAATTTTTGAGATTAAACCTTAATAAAAATTATTACAGAAAAAAAAGGTTTTTTTGGGTTGATTTTTTATCAAAAATTTCTGGACTTATATGTGAGAATATACAGTAATTTAAATATTAAAAATAATATAAATATCAAAAATATTAAATATTAAATATTAATACTTTCTACATCTTTTTCAAAAATATAGTTATTGTTTGACTATTTTTATTCTTCCAGATCTGAGCAATAACATACTTTATCTCTAGTGAGTAATGAAACTGACACCTATAAATCAGCACTCTCTGAAGTTGTTTTTATACGTAAAAATACAGCCTTTGAATTTTTCTGCTAATCATAGCTTGTTAATTCCTTGATGATTAATAATGATCTTATAACATATAGGTAATACTAGTGAGTCTACTAAAAGCCTGTTTTGTGGCATTATGTAAGGGGTTCAAAAGGAATAAAAATGGTGGTAGTGCAGCTGATCTTAAAATATAGTAGCTATATTAGTTAGGTGTAGGTCTAATCATGATTCAACAGCTAGAATTAACAATGATTATCTGACAAAACAGAGAACTAAATCTTAGAGGTTTATATATGATTAAATGTTGATCCTGTACTTCTCATCTTTGTTAGTGTTAGCGTAAGTATGTCTCTTGTTTCACGTTAATCCAATTAATCATTGCAAATAAAGAGCAGCATGTATATGTTTCTGCTACTGAAAAAAGATAATTGTTCAGTAGAGCTGGGATATCCTATCTGCAGTCTAAATCTGATTGCCTTTTATGGATCATTTTAACAGTAGTATGGATTAGAATAAATTAGTCCACAGTGGAAGTGCAACTGATCATCTTGGAAATGGAGAGCTCCAAACTTTCCAGCTTTCATGACAGAAGAATCTTGTCTTTGCATATCTCCACTGGACAGAAGTTGAATTTATTCTACTCACCACTATTACACTACTGAACTAGAAATATCATTAAATTAAATCTATGATTATATCTTTCTTTAAGTGATGGAAAGAAGGATAGTTCAGAACTTTTCCAGATGTACTTTCTTGTTATGTGCAGGTGTCAACCCTTAGAACAGAGGTAGCTGAAATTCTTCTGTTTTTAGTTTTGTTGGGTCCCCTTCCCCATTTTCCTTGATGATGATGTTATTTATAGCAACACATTGTCTGCAACTATGATCTTAGCTGAGTTAAGGATGGGAGTCTGGCTTGTTTTTACTGGACTCCACTTGCTAAGAACTGCTTCTGCCTTGTGTGTGCATTGTAATCCACAGCTCTACAGTCTTTAGTAAAATTGGTCTTGCAGTCTCTGGCCTGACTTTGTGGGGAGCCAGAGTCTTATCTCAAAGCCCTGCTATTCTGCAGCTTTTGCTTCATCGGTAGTATTCCAGATGGAAGCTTGTCTTCTATCTAATGTCCTTCATTTACAGTAGTACCAAGTTGTTTTTGCATTTGTATTTGTGCCAACCCATGCGTGTTCACATTAGTTAATTTGGCTGATTTTGAACAGATCATCTACATCAAGTTATCATTATTTACAGAGAACTTATTCCTTATTCCAGAGTTCCTGCCAAGGGTTGAGACAGTTGCTTCAACAGTCTAAAAGAGATAATTTCAAGTAAGTAGAAACCAAGCAGTTAAATTGCTGCAGGAAAGATGGTTGCCCATGGCGTTAACTTTTTAGAAAGCATATTCCAGACATTGAATTATACTATTTTATTTTTGTTTTTAAAAAAACCTGACATTTTTAGTTCTTAGTAATTAACGGAGTTTTACATAAATAATTAACATTAAGGGAGTTAGATACTTCTGGTATATTTGATCATAAAAGGTTATGAAAACACTGTAGCATAATTAATGTTAATTATCTACCAGGTTGGGCAACTATCAGAGGCTAGGAGAAGATTTTAGCTCCCAGGAGACCTTGGAGGACCACACATAGACCTCTGAAAATTCTACAGAGCATTTGGGGCATTTTTGCTACATTTTAGGGCTCCATTGGTCATTTTAGGTTCAGGCGAGGCCTTTTTTAACAACAGAAAATAACCCAATTCTTGTTCACCTACTGTTTTAAAAAAAGACATCTGGGCCTAAAATGGCATAGCTTTCCCAACATGGTAACAATGCCCTCCATCCCTCTTAGAGGTCATTTGGTGTTCGTTTTTCCCCCCAACAGCCCCTGGTGCCACAGAAACGACACAAGGGGCCATATATAACTGCACTTTCAAACCTATTATACCCTATCATGGAGATCCAAGATAGTGGGAAATTGGAAAGATATTATAACACTATCTTCTCTCTGCTTATTGTGTGTTTTGGAAACTCTATTATATAGGATGGTGAAAATAATCCTTAAATTCAGGCCAGAGATAATTTCATGAGCCAACTCAGACATACAGAAGTAAAGAAACAGTTTGGGCCTTCTTGAACTGTACAATTTTAGTCTCCAGATGGTACAGATCATATGCTTGCATGCTCCCTTGCATTAAAAACACAATAGTGATACATGCACACGGGACATTAGAATGTCAGTTTGGCAGCTCTTCTTCCTAACATATAGTAACCATTTAATGTATTAAAACTTTTCTCAGTCAGCCACACCATCTAAATTATGCATTTCACAAAAGCCTGTGCTGTATATTTATGCCCATTTGAAATGCTCTTGGTTCTTCTTTAGTGCTTTTAAAAATGAGGTTACAAAAAAGTGGGTTAAATGTATTCATTATGAACAGTGTTTCAAAGAAAATATATGGGGATGATCTTGTCAAATAATATTGTGAAGCAGAGGTGGGTGGTGTAAGATAGTGTTTCTAAGTATTGTTTCTGTTAGTTTATATATCAGAAATCTGTTTTAAGAAACATTGTGTCTTTGCACCCAGTGAATTTACTTCTGTGTTGTGCAGAATAGTATTTTAGGTAAATACAGATTGTCATGTTAATATGTATGCAAAATAGAGAGAGTCAAAATGCAGTATTGCCATAATGTGAATATAGATTCTAGACTTGTAAGCAGAAGATTTACACTTAATTGTTTTTGTGTTTATTCTGCTGAAACAAATGTGTGCTTCACTGCAGTCATCTTATAGTTGCTAGTAACTGAAATGGTACTGGCAGGGGCCAGGAGCAACCAAAGCATATGGACATCTCTGTTTCTCTTCATCCTTCAGAAAAAGGATGGTAGAGGGAATCCAGGTTAGGGTGGGAAAATGATAGATAGTAATCTATTGATGGATCTCTGGGTGATTCACAGTAATTTTTGTTAACAGTAATAACCAAAAAAGAAAGTCAGCATGGTATAGTGGTTTGAGTGTTGGACCACAACTCTGGAGACCAGGGTTCAAATCCCTGCTTGGCCATGGACAGCCAAGTTACACTCTCTCAGCCTCAAGGAAGGTAAGGGCAACCCCCCTTCTGAGCAAATCTTGCCAAGAAAACCCCAGATAGGTTTGCTTTAGGGTTGCCATAAGTCAGAAATGACTCGAAGGCACACAAGCAACAACAAGCCCCCCCCTTAAATTACTCTTCCAGAGTAAAACAAGTTTGTGATAACCAGAAGTGGATTTTTGTGAAGAATAACTATGAATGCTGTTCAGTGTTGGTATTGAAACCAAGCTGTTCGGCTCAGAATTCTTTAACGCTTGGTGTATAATTCTGGCTAGGGCTAGGCAGCCTGCAGGCCACAGATGCATCTCCCATCCATTTTTAGGGACCCCAACTGTTGCCTCCTTGCCTGCTGCTGAATTTGCTGTAACAGCAATGGCAAAACCTAGTCTATTTACACCCTTGATTTTAAAACAAGCTGCATGCCTTGCTTTCAGTGGAGTATGGTAGCTCCAGGAGTTTTCAGAGAGGGCTACTAGCTTTGAAAAGAAAGCTTGGTTGCCATACAGGGTGTATTTTAAAATAAAAACAAAGATGGAAAACTAGGTGTTGCCCCCACCATGGCAGTGAAGTCTGGAGCAGCAGTGAGAGGGAAGTAATGTATGATGATTTCTATTGTTTAAAATTTATAAAAATAAAAGTACTGATCTGCTTCACAGTAAGCATTTGATTGTCAGTCTACGAAGTGGTGACTCATAGTTATCCCGGGAGCTTTGGAGACGCAACAGGAAATATTAGGGATTTATTAAGAAATTAGGACCAAGTCATTTGAGAGACTGCCTTATTTCTTATGCTTCTGGTCAGCCTCTTCTATTTTTAAGGTGAACACCATCTCCAGACCCAGCTTGGCCAAGGAGGGCATCCCAAGGGGATGGGAATGTTTTAATGAAAAATAGAATAAAACAGTTTACTTTTCCATTTATATTCTATTCTAGTTCAGTATTAACAAATAGTATCTTCTCATTCTCATTAACTGATAAAGTCCCCCTCTGTTCACACTTTATTAATTAGTATTTGAAAGGATTAATTTCATATTTAAGAAATCAGATCCTTCCCATTATTATTAATAAATGAAATTTCACCCGCTCATACTTGATTATTAAATGTATATTGTTATATAATATTGACAAAAGATGCTCAGTATTGATCTTTACTGTTGCATTGACTATAGTGTGTTCAGTTTCTTTTTTCATTGATTATTAGCATATTTATCCAGCATTGCCTGGTGTTTTTATTTTCTTCTTAAGAACTCACCAAACTGTCTTCTCCATTTCCTGTAACTTTGCTCCATATTTCCCAATGCAATCTGTATTCAGAGTTATTTACATACACAGTTTGGGTTCCTGAGGAAGTACACTGTCCTCCTCTTTGCTGCTAGACCTCACCTCCATAGCAACCGGCCTATTCAGAGCTCTCTGGCTGGGCGTTCTAAAGACCCCTCCCTGAACTGCCAGTCCCAGGACCCCGTAGAATCTTCACAGCCAGCCAATCATATGAGGTCTTCTCACCTCACACAGCCAATCATGTGAGATCTGCACCTGCCTGACAGACAAACTCACTCACAATCTTTGACTTTTATATAGTAGACTAGTGTACATACCTGGTGCTGCCTGGGATTTTGTTTTTTCATACATAATACTTGTTAGAAATACCTTGGGAATTACCTTACCTTAGGAATTAGATACCATTGAAATACACAGATTTCCCATCCTGTGTGTTCAGTATGTGTAACTTTTCCCGATATTCCAATCTGTATTCAGAGCTGCTAGGCCTCATCTCCATAGCAACTGGCCTGAGCTCTGTGGCTGAGAATTCTAAAGGCCACTCCCTGATCTGCCAACTCCAGGATGCCGTAGAATTTTCACAGTCAGCCCATCATATGAAGTCTTCTCACCTCACACAGCCAGTCATATGAGGTTTGCGCCTGCCTGACACAGAGAAACAGATAAACTCACTCACAGACACTGACTTTTATATAGTAGATAGAGCATGCTGCCTTCCAGTTTTGGTGGAAACCGTGATGCCAATTAACAAAAAATGGGGAGGAGAACAAAAAGGGCTAGGTGAGCCACACTTTGACCACCCAGACAGCAGAAGTCTTTCTGGTGGGACCTACATGGTCCTTAGCAGCCGCTTAGTTTAGTTTGCCTCTGCTAGGTAGAGTGCATTGCTCCTGTAGTGACCTTTAGGAATATAATACAAGTGGTGTTTTTTTTTCATTGTGGCTTTCTCAGATTAGTTTCGTTGATGAAATATGTTGATGGTTATTTTTCTAAAGCTGTCTGTTAAAATGGGTAGAAATCACGCACCCTTCCAGAAGTTGTGTATAAAGTACAGTTCCCAGCATTGCTTATCAATGGCTGTGCTGGCTAATGCTGGTGAGAGTGGTAGTCCAACAACCTCTGGTAGGTTGTATAATTTCTACCCTGGTATAGAGAAGCAAATAGTTTTAAACAATTTTAAATTGTATTTTTCTAGGTAAGCAACTGTGCTTTTATTGTAAGTTTTTGATAAAATTTCTTTTGTTAAGCAGGGGTATAAATTTGTGAAAAAGTAAAGTTTTCTGCAGATGGTATTTTCTGTCAGGTAAATGTCTTGGCCATTATTTTGGACTGCAAAGTTTGGTTTGAGCACCTGCCTTTTTGTTTGTTTGTTTGTTTGTTTTGCTACATCTAATCAGTTGGAAATGGGATAAACTGTGTTTGGAAGATATGTTGTGAATGTAGTAGTGAAAGAGCTGGTTTCTCCTGCGCCTCATGAAGATTCCAGAAATGCCATAAGTTCAGCTTTTCACTGTCAAAGAAATGCTGAGGGAAACTAGGTACCTGTCAAATTTATTTGTGTCATGCAGTTTTTGAAGGCATCCATTCTTTGTTGGGATCAAATAGGAGGCATCCTCCAATGATCTGTTCCCTCAGTTCAAAGGAGAAATGTTTTGCATCTGGGGACTTTAGCTGCATTTCACTTATTATAACTTGGATGTTGCAACATCGCTGTATTTCACACACTCTTGAACTTGCTGTCATACTACTGAAAAATGTCATGTTCTATATTGGAAGTGCCCAGTTATTTACATTTCTACCATCACCATTTGGTGCACAGCAGTGAGGCATGTATGGCCCATGGCAGCTTCCAGAAGCTGGAGGTGGAGAAAAAATTGCCTTAGTCATCACGAGAGTTGGCCATTTCTTGTCTCGATGGACACTAGGATGCTTGTTGAGACTTCCATACCATGGGTCAGCCTTTATTCATATTCCCTCCATTGGAAAATATAAGGCTCTGTAGGAAGCTGTCATCTTGTTTGCATTGTATTTTATCTGCGTTGTTTCACTCACATCTGTGACGATATGTCTGTGAGTATTTCTCTGTTTTATAATCTTCAGCTTACTAAGTCTCTGGCTTGCATATGATTTGATTTTATGTGTTCTTTCGTTACTGAACTGCAATAAATATCTTCTTTTGAGTAAAGCAATGGCAAATGGTAGGCTTACAGCTCTTCACTAAGAACAGTTCTGAGGTTTCATTTACTCTCCCCTTTCCTCTCTAGGCCCCACCGTTACACATTGTCTCATTACCTTTGGCAATAACTTAATGTTGAACTCCATACTAATACAACAGTGAGTTATACTATCCATGCTTCCTTTTAACCAGAGTTAGAAAATTTACCTCCACTTCTGGATTTATGTCCTGGTAAGGGTTGATATAGATAAACAAATCACATAAGCCATAAAAAGAAGCTTTGTAGATAAGTAATTACTCCCCTGTTTTGCCTACCAGTGATCTCTGTTGATTTAAAAGAGTATATAAGCTTGTGAAATTTTTCTTGGATTCATTAAAAGTGTTGTTCAATTATGGATTTGGGATTTCTTTCAAACTGTGTTATGCAGAGCTGTCCAGTTGCCTATTCATGAGCCGTGCAGAATGAGCCATGCACTTAGGGCACAAATCCTTGCTTGCGTCGAACTTGTTCCCATGAATGGAGGAATCCTTTGATATTAGGGCCCTCTTTGTTTCTTTGTCATCCAGCACACACCTGACATGGGAAGGCAGGAGAATCAGGTTTCTTTTTTTTTTTTTAATAAATTTTATTGAGAAGATTTCTCAAAAAATACATTAAAAGTTATCACATTTTATAGAGTTACAGAGATCAGAGACAAAAAGATGAACAAAATGAAATACAATATAATAAAAATTAAAAAGACAGAAGAGAAATTAAAAATAAGAAAAAGGGGAAAAAAGACTTTCGATCTTCCTTTCAGCAGATGTATATGCATATAATTATTCATACCTCTCTCTCCAAAATTACAACAAATTCTCTTCTTTCAATAGTTTACTCTTTGCAGTCATCAAAATGAAAAGATACCAAGTCATTTTCTTTTTTCGAAAGAAGTCTATAAATGGTTTCCAGTTTTTAAGAAATGTTACTAAATATCTTTCTCTAATCAAACCCAACAGTTTACCCATTTCTGCTAAATCTGTCAGTTTCAGGAACCATTCTTCCATAGTTGGTAGTGTTAAATTCTTCTATCTTTGCATGAACAACATTCTTGCGGCTATTGTCATATACAGAAGCAGTCTTCCATTACTCTTTTCCAACAGTGCATTCATCAATCCCAGCAGAAAAAAGTTTCAGTTTTAATTGAATATTAATTTTTAAAATCCTCTGCATCAGTGTGTGTATTTGAATCCATTTTTTTTTCTTTTTCACATGTCCATCATACATGGTAAAACATCCCTTCATATTGTTCACATTTCTGATATACATTAGATACACCTTTATACATTCTAAGAAACATGTTTCTTTTATGTCTTTGTGTGCCTCTCTTCATTCATGGAATTAATGCTGACAGGTGTGCATATTTTATCTTCAATATCCATTTTTTTAAAGTTTTGAATATACTTCATAATTAAGAACTACAGTGAGCTCTTCACAGATGATTGCTGCACATGCAAATTTGTGTTTGTGTGAGGCATCACATCCCTATATGTAAAATGGTGGTGTCAAGCATGCATACATACACATATCACCACCATTAAGTATTACAGTATTCAAGCATTCATGTTTTTTCTTTTACACAGGGTGTTCCCAGAATGGAGGACCCAGTGTACATCATTGAGTACACGAATTGTCTAAAATCTTTGAGGATAGGGCTAATGGAAATATATAATAGATGTAGATGAAAAAAGAGGTTTGTTTGAATTTTCAGATTTTAGGTTTTATTCTTGTATGCAGGTTTAAATTACCTTAGAAAAGATCAACACCAAGTCACCATAGAAAGCTGTGAGTTTAAAGACTGAAAGAATTGTACATGAAGTACATTTAAATTGTGGTGCTCATCATTTGCTTCATTGTGAGTAATTAACTAAAGCGAGAGTGTGGTAGAAACAGTAGTGGACAAAATACTAGTAAATAAATGGTGTTTCTAATATTCCTACATTTAAAAGGAATCCAGTGTGGTACCAGGGATTTTTTGTGAACAAACAAATTGCCTTTTTATTTACTATTGTTTGTTTGTTTAACTTATATGCAACCTTTCTCCCAGTCAGGGACCTGGCTTGGCTAAAAACTCCATGAAGGAGAGGCATTGGGATCTTTGATTCGTTCTAAATAATCTACAAACAGGTTAATTTATTTTGCAGGTGATACGAAGAAGCAGTGATGAGGAAAAGCTTCTGTGCTTGGTTCGTCAGCGTGCAGGACACCACTGCCAAACTGCTGTCATTGTGATACTTATTTTGGCTTGGGAAGGGATCCCTCACCTTCTGGCAGACACGCTCTACAAGGAACTGACCCAAAGTCTCAGAAAATACGGCTGTCCAACCAGCCGTAGATGTGCATTAAATGAAGAGTAAGTGCACTCCATTGTAATGATGTTTAGATGCTAGATAGTCAGATTACCTCATCTAATTACCAGTTTGACTCTAATTGGTCTTTTATAGTCATAATGCATATATCTGAAGTAACATTCTGGTGATATTATGGTCTTGCTATTCAGTAGATTATAGACATTGAATTGCCATTGTAAGTGGAATGTATCAGATGACTAAAATGAGCTTTTTTCTGTTCCTGTCCTTATCCACAATGTTTTTTCCTACTGATGTTTAAGAGTGTGCTCTTCACTTGGGCCACAATTTGTTGTGCTGCATGTGTTGTTGTCAATAGGCCACAACCAAACTTTGCAGACTTCCTCATCAAACTGCAAAGCATCTTTATACAGCAGGCTCTCAACCTTCACAGGCATTAGGGGTGCAAGATTCCTGTGAAAGTGGAAAAACTGCAGGTATCTCTAGGGCGGCCAAATACGCACACTACAGACTGCTGCTGCAAAAATCTCCTTCAGTGTCTTCATTCTTCTCGAGGAGAAGGAAGAGAGGAAGGATGATACTGAAGGACATTTTTGTAGCAGCCACCCACAGCTCCATTTGTTACTACCTTTGCTGCCTCTGCTTTGCTCTAAGGCCACCTCCATGGGACCCCTGTGGTCTCTGCCAGTCTCTAAGCCTTCCCTTAGAAAAGGCTCTCAGTCCTCACTGGGCTTGATTTCCATATGCACAAGTCCTTTTTTCGGACAGCCTTTGTGATCCCACCCTTTTGAGAAGCATTGTTATTGACTTCCAAGTGCAGAAGTTACTTTTTGGACAGTCTTTCATGATCTCTCCTTGTAAGGAGCAGAGTTATTGACTTCCGTATGCACAAGTCCCTTTTTGGACAGTGCTTTGTAATCTCTTCCTTCTGGGGAGTGGAGTTATTGATTTCCATGTGCACTAGTTCCCTTTTTGGACAGTTCCTTGTGGGGGGAATAAAGTTACTGACTTCCATGTGCACACGTCCCTTTTTCAACAGTGCTGTCTGATTTCTCTCCCCTTCTGGGGAACAGAGATATTGCACAAGTCCCTTTTCAGACAGTGCTTCATGATCCCCTGCTTCTGGCAAGTGCTGGGCAGGGAAGATTAGCCTCAGTCACTAGATGTTTGTGAATAGTCATTTTCATGGAAGTTAAATCCCTGAAAATTGAGGGCTGATTGTATAACCAGTTACAAACACATCATATTTCAATAATTAGGCTAGTTGACTGGAAAATCTTTCAGGAGGTAAGTGTGGCCAAGTGACACTGCTTTCATGCAGCCTATTGGAAGGACCACTTCTAATGAGAACTTGCACAAATCATGTCCAAATAATGTTTCAGATTTTATTTTTAAATATTTTTTGGTTCTGCTACATCAATGTGCTTTTATTTTGAAGTGCCTCAACATATATGCATATATTTACTGGGGTTCAAGTAACTTAAAGGGAGAGTTCTTTATATTGTCATATTTTTAATAAATTAAATGAAAATTGAATGAGTCAGACTTCTACCTATGGATGCATCCACAGTGTACAATTACTACATTTTGACATGACTTGTAAGTGACATAGCTCCATCTTTTGGAATCCTGGGCTTTGGTCAGGTGCCTTGAATTCACTAATCCACTCCCCAAACTGCAACATGAGAGCTGGCTAGCAGAGGATTTTGGCATCTCATGAAACAGCAAATCCCAGGATTCTGTAGAATGAAGCTATGAAAATTATAGTAGTATCAGGTGCCATTATTGTTTGATGTGAAGCTACTCTGTATGTTTATAACCAGAATCCATTTATGTCATGTTGGGACATACTTGTGAAGCAAGAGTTTTTTAAGTTCCTCTTCAAGGTTACAGAGCCAGACATTCTGTGGAATTTGACATCAGGCTTTGGTCATAGAATTACTTTTAAAGCAGCAGGTCTGAATGCTCAGGTAATGTACAAAATAAATTGTAATATATTATCTACATCATTTTTCTAAGGGTAATTCTATAGATGGATTTCTTTAGCAGTCTTAAGATTTCTTATATGGAAAGAAGTATAGATAAACCATTTGACACAAGCTTCTGTCCTATGAGCCTTAGCTCACACTTACTTGAGGCTCCTGATCTTCAAAGGCTGTTCAGCAGTGGAACAGACTATCTCAGAAGATAGTGAACTTTCCTTCATGGAAGTTTTTAAACAGAGATTTATGGCTATCTGTCAAAAATGCTTTAGCTGTGGATTTCTATACCTGGACTTAATCAAAAATAGCTGGTAAATGATTATGTTAATGTTTTGTATTATATTGTTCAGGTATACACAAGGCATACATTCTGTAGAATTTTTCTAGCAGAATATCACTTATTTAAATCTTCCACAGCCGTACCTGTGCCTGTCAAGGCCTCGATCCAGAAACATGTGGAGCATCGTTCTCATTTGGCTGTTCATGGAGCATGTATTACAATGGCTGTAAGTTTGCCAGAAGCAAAACTCCAAGGAAATTTAGACTTCTCACAGATGATCACAAACAAGTAAGTGTCACTCCTCTGCATTTTTTCTTATTCGGAAGAATTTCTGATGTTAATTTTAAGGACTAAGTATAGGCAGGGTGATGGCAGTTTATTCCTTGAACCACCACTTAGCACTTACAAATGCATAGTTTGTGAACATCCCTGTGTCAACTTGTTACTTATAACATTTTCAAGTAATTTTCCCTACCCCACTCCATTGGAGCTTGGAAATATTATTTGGACTACAGCTCTCAGGATTCCTCATGTTGGCTTTGGAAACTGGGGAACTGTAGTCTCAAAAGTGATTTTTCCAGTTATGACAACATGTTTTATATGTCTTGATTGATTGCCACTGTGAAAGAGTTCTCTTCACAACAAATATTCTTATGGTATGGGGCTTTTTTTCTGTATCATTTATCCTTTTTGCATTTGGTTGACTTACCCTTTGTCAAAAATTAATTTGTCATGTGTCCAATAATTCATAGCCTGCCAGTGTAGTTTACACACCTAAATGGGTTGTATCCCTCCTTTAAAATTTTAAAGATTGACCTTCAGCTATCTTTATGATGTCAGTTGTCACCAACTGTAAATTTGAAACACTTTAGAGATTGTGTGTCATCTTTGCTATTCTCTATCCTTCCAATTTATGTGCTGAAGCATAGAGTAAATCTAATAACTCTTTGTTCGTAGGCAAAGAAAACCATTCTCTTCATAAGCTGTGTTTTTGTCGCTGTTTTTATTAGGTACCTTTTTATTTTAGCTAAATACTGAATATTGATCATTTTGCAGATGACAGAAAGCTAGGATGTGTAGCAATGCAAATGCAGAAGAAGATAGATTCAAAATAAAGACAGATATGGATCATTTGAACAACTGGACGGAGTGAGATGAGGTTAAATATAAAGAAGTGTAAGATTATATTTTTAGGTAAGAATAGCCTTTAGTATATAGGTAGAGAAGTTGATTGCCTGGAAAGCAGTGAAGAAAACAGTGCTGGTTACATAACAGAATTTTGGATATATGAGAATTCATAGGATTGAGATGACAGTGAGGCTCAGAGTCGCACTGACTGACTCTGCCCCTTCCCTCCCATGAATGGAAATGTAAGCTTCTGTTAACCATGCTTTCTTATGTAGTTGAAACCTGCCAGACTGCAATTAATTTTAGCTATGGTTTGTTTGGAACAGCTCAGCTTTAGACCAGGAGTGTGAAGCTGCTTTTTGTAACAAATCATAGTTATGATTAATCAGCGATATAGGGTTTGGATGGCACACTTAACTGTGGTTAATCTATAGAGAAGGCAAAACCTTAAAGATAGATGTTTTAAAATTACTGTTATAATTACCAATTTAGCAGCACCTAAATGATGTTAAAATTGTGCATCATCTTGTGAAATACAGTTATAGAGAGTACTGTGCATAAACTTTGGCTAATTAAGATAAGCAAAGGAATTTGTCCCCTATCAGTATATGGCATCCATCCTTCTTCATACCTTCTTCATTTTCCTCTTGTAGCCATCCAGTGTGTTTGGTGGAGTGACAGTGATTTTAATGGGTGAATGACTGGGGGAGCAGATAATGAGATTTTTCATGAAATGTCATGTCACGTACTCTGTTCTTAAATTTCATTTTGATTATAATATTTGTCCCTTTTCAAATAGTGGAATATTTTTTCCTTGGTTAAAACTTCATGCATTGCCTGAATTCAGCTTCCACCATTTCTAAAATCACTATGTCTTCAGGGACATCTACCAATTACTTTTGGTAGTTCAAATTAGCGTTTTGGCTTAGAAAGTAGAAAAAGGGGTAGAAATCCATATTAATACAGTTCTGAATGAAGTTCTCTGAAGCTACGTTGATCTTCAAATTGTTTATTTTTGTTTGTTTTACTTTGCTTACTGCTTTTTCTTTCTCTAAAGAATTTGAAGTTGCCATTAAGTTGAAAGATGACTTGGAGGCACATGCACACAAAAAGAGTTTTGACTGTGAATAGGAAGTCCCTATTTAATATTTTCCAGAATCTCACAGGATAGCCCATAAGCGGACAATTTCTCTTAGCTTCAGTTTCTCAGAACATTTCTGCACTACACTGTTATAGTGCTATTGTTCCACTTTCAACATCCTATGGAATCCTGGGAATTGCACTTTAAGGAGGGGTATCTCTGGCCTCAATAAACTGCAAAGCCTAGAATTCCACAGGATGTTGAAAGTGGAATAATAGCCTTATAGCAAGGTAGTGTGGAAATGGCCTCTTTCTCCAGCAGCTATATGAAAATAGTAAGAATGATCTACCTCACAGGAATTCTTGCTGTTTGCAAGAATTACTGAAATATTTGTGAAATGCTTAGAACATTTTAAAGCACTGTGTAAATATTATGTATTATATAGCAGATTGCCAAATACAGTATTCAATATGCATAATAAACATATGCCTTTTATTGCTAACCTTGATGTTCCTTCCAACAGACTCCAATAGCTGTTGGTCTTGGAAAAGCATGGAAGAGGTACTTGGGATTCTTTGTTAAATTATTTTTGTGTGTGTCAGGTGATTAATTTGTTGACTTGTTTCTCCTTTCTTTGACAAACTCACAAAAATGTTGCTGTGTTTTACCACTATGACAGTAACATGTGAAGTATGTAAATATGAAACAGAAGAAGCTGAATAAATATGGCACTGAGGCTCTGCAAATGTTGCTTTCACAGTTTTACTAGTTTGTGCACAAACTATAAAGTTATAGGATGATTTCTCTCTGTGTGTCTAGGAAGAAAATCTGGAAAATAATTTGCAAACCTTAGCTACTGATGTGGCTCCACTATATCAGAAGCTTGCTCCTGATGCTTTCCGGAATCAGGTAGGTCTGGGAAAAACTGCATGTTTAAATATACACTGTACCTATATGATACTTTATTCTTTTTAATTGATGGTAAAAAGAGAAAAGCATCACCATTTTTAACATGGAAGTAGATATAAATGCTCATACTCAGTAGTTGAAGAAGGCTTTCTGCTACCTTCACAGGCATACTGAAAGGGGTAGATTAAACTGCAGTACTGCACAGATTTAGCTGAGTGTAAGTCCTGTTGAATACAGTGGGGCTTGCTTCTGTGTAGGCATGCATAGTACTGGCTTGTTAAGAGTATTAGAGCTCTCAAGTTTCTGCTCTTTGTCTCTTATTTGCTAACTGTTAGTTCCCCATAAACTACTTGTGCAGCATATACATCTGAATGTATTCTTCATCCCAACTGTTTGTCACTATGTGCCAGAAGCTTGTAACTCCATAGTTCTTATAAAATGTAGCTTTAATTAGATGTTTAGATGTAAGTTTTGATTCTTGTCCTAACAATGATTAGCAGACAGTTTTAACAAAGTGCATGGGTATGTGTGAGACATGAGAGCTGGTGAGATCTGAAATGATCTAATCTTCTCTCCAAGTAAGATCTAATTGTCTTCTGTTTAGGTGGAAAATGAGCATCTTGGCCCTGACTGTCGGCTTGGAATCAAGGGTGGACGGCCTTTTTCAGGTGTCACAGCTTGCATTGATTTCTGTGCTCATGCCCATAAGGACACACACAACATGCACAATGGAAGCACTGTGGTATGTCTTGTTTGGGAGGATACTTTTTCTTACTTGTGACTTTTAGTTTGTTATTGTGGCTCGCTTATTGTTCATAGGTTACTTCCACTTTCTAACTTTTTGTGTTAATTTCTACATAAACATGTCCTTTGAAAGTTAAAATGCACAGAATAGTTGACTCTAGAAAGATTTTTAAAATAGTTCTGGCATAAGCATAGGTGAAAATATTGAAATTTAATGGAGACATCTTGGGCCCTATTGTAGTAGGGGAAAGAATTTGGTGACCAAAGCAGTCTGTTGTTCCATCCCCATTCGACATGCTGTTGCCTCCATGGTGGCGGCATGCACAATCTTTTCAACTCAAGAGGCTACATTAGATGCCAGACAGGCCACCCCACCCCCAAGCTCTTCCAGTGTCAGTATTTTTCCCCAGTCCCTGCTTTTGAATGAGAACAGTGGGGCAGAGTGGTCCAAGAGCTTGCATTTCAGGCCACACCTAATATAACGTACATAATACCTATATAATAGGTATTTCTTCTACAAAAATAGCTGCTTCCATTTAGTGATCCATTGTTTTTCCAGACAGCTATGAGGCACCTTTCATTTTTCACCCGAATGCTCAGCAGGGTGTGTATGTGTGAAAGAAGGGTCTTAATAGAGATTTAGTTATCATTGACTGCTTCATATCAGATGTAGGAGGATAACAAACATCCTAGAGCCTGTGCCTCTTTCCTTCTAGTGGTTGAAGAAAAGGAACATTTCATTTGTTGTCCAGTAAGTCATGCTAGGGGAGGTAATAGATTTGGGCAGGCCTCAAGTCCAACGCACCAGTCCTGACAACTTCATATTCATCTCAGATCCATTCCCATTCTGCCATTCTTGCTTCTCCAGGCAGCCTAGATCCTATCATCATTCATGTGTTGCCCCTTGTGATTCCAGGTAGTTCAGCTGGGCCTAGGACTCAAAATCCAAATGGCAGGACTTGGCAGCTAGCAGGGGAAGTTCTTATAGCAGATCTAAGGTGAAATTAGGAGGCTTGTGGCAGTTGCTTTCTTCATAATTACTACAAGAGTAGGGGCAGGGGAGTCTCACTGTCCTCTTCTTTTTAAGGTTAAGAAATGCATTCAATCTTGTATAACGCAGCTTTATTAGAGAGCAGGAAGTGCTAATGTCATTTTACTGGGCAAATCTGTCCTTCAGTATGCTTTGCATGGAAAATGCATTGTGTATTCTCCCTAAATATTCTAAAGGCACTAGATCCAGTCTGATCTTGGAAGCTAAGCAGGGTCATCCAGGTTAGTACTTGGATGGGAGACCATCAGTGAATACCAGGTGCTGTGGCTATATTTCAGAGGAAGGAAAAGGCAAAACCCCTTCTGGGTACTCGTTGTCAAAGAAAACCTTGTGAATTTCCTGGGGTTACTATAAGTCAGTAAGTGATTTGAAGGCATGTACATATTCATGGGAAGAATGGAAATCTAAGCTCTTAATGGAAGTCATAGTTCAGACTGTTGAAAATGAACTTTATGAACAATTTTTACCATTATTCAGGTATGTGTACACACATACCTGCGCACATGTATGCACTTTACATATAAAAAAAGGATACAAAAGAGGGGAAAATAGAGGACACGTGTTCTTCTATAAGAAAACATTGTCCTTTCTTGTTAAACATAGAAGAGCACATATCAACATTTTCTTCATTTAAATTGCTTGGGTACCACAGAATTTGTATGTTTTTTTTCTTTCTCTTTTGGGCTAGGTTTGTACTTTAACAAAAGAAGATAATCGTACAGTAGGGGTGATACCAAATGATGAACAGCTGCATGTGTTACCTCTTTACAAAATTTCACAAACAGATGAATTTGGCACAGAGGAGGGGCTGGAAGCCAAGATAAAAGCTGGGGCAATACAGGTGCTTACTGCTTTTCCACGAGAAGTAAGAATGTTAGCTGAGCCACGCAGGGCGACAAAGAAGAAGAAATCTGAAACAAAGAAGCAAACTTCAGCGGAAAAGAAGCATTCTACACCTGTAAAGGGGAGAAATGGAGTATCTGAAAATAACAGTAAAGCTTCACAGAATTTAGGTAGGTAAAATACACAAAATTTCAAAAGTTCCCTGGTACTGGTAGAAATCTGCTAGCATAAGGATAATGTCAGTTCTTAAAACTTGACTTAAAACTGCACCAACTGCAGTGTACCTAATATATTAAGTGTGAGGATGGAATAAAGGTGAATTCTGAGAGTTAGCAACAATTCATGAGCACATTTAATAACAAATGAGTTGCTGCATGTGCGCTGTTGACCAAAATGTGCCAAATTTTATCATAATGAAAATGCTGTATTAAGATGCCAGAGATTACATAAGGCAAATGTTCACATGGTTTCACAAGAATATAGAGCTGCAGTACACCTGTGTTTTGTAGTTTGCAGAGAACTTGGACAGCTCTTAACTGACAACTTAAAATTACAAATTTCATTCACATTTTCTAGTTGGGACTCCCTGCCTGCTGGCCCAAAGCATGACACCATAGAGGCATCTTGTATCCCTACTTTCTCATTCTCTTCCTGCATTAGAACAATCACTGTGACTTATCTTCCTGATAAGTACAAGGTTCCTCCTCAGTGTGCATGCCTCTTTTAACTTTAAGTTGACTACTGAAGTCCTTGTCCAAGATTTGATTGCCTACTGTGTCCACTTAATGCAACCTCCTTTTCACTGATACCCCTCTTGGATCTGTTGTCCCCAGTTAACTGTTCGCTCAGCTCTTGTGTCTTGCTCACAGTTTTGACCATGTTTCTCTTAAGTTTTTGCTTCTCAGTAAGAACAGGCAAATGTCTCTTATATCTTATATAACATTTTTCATGTGTAGAGATAATCTCAGTGTAGAAGAAGAACTGTGTTGTGTGGAAACATATGTCTTCCTGGCTATGATTATAGTGAATTGTTCTTTTTACATCTGTTCTCATCCTCTCTAGCTTCATCTTAATGTCTGCCTCTTTCCATTTGATGTGCTCCTTTTTATCCCCACTCTTGCCCAAGATTTGCCCATATGATAAGTAGTGAAAGCCATCTAAACAGAGGCAGTATCACTTCTGTGATTTCTATACATCATATGCTTTCCATATCATCTACACTACATTATTTATTATTATTCTCATACCTGTTGATGATTAAAAGTCTAAGTTTTGCATATGCTTGTTGATTTAAGGTTATGTGTTTATCATTTATTTATCATTTATGTGTTTGTTATTTATTGCTTATTTTCTAAACATGTAGTATTGGCATAAGCCAGAAAAAAATCCTTTGGTTACTTACATTTAGAATTTGTATACAACCTATAAGATCTTGCTAGAATTTTGAGAATCCTATTTTTCCTGAAGAAAGGCTAATTTTTATAACTTTGATAGTTAGAGGAATATCCTTTTTAAAATGTGATGGTAATTTAGAAATAGTAAGCAAGCACTAAGGAAAAATTCAAAGTACTATATGATGTATATATTTTTTAAAAATCTGTAGAAACATGAACAAATAAACTTGAAACATTTTAATGTTTTCCCCCCCTTAGGGAGCAAAACTAACACATTGCAAGCTGGGACAAAAATGGAGACTGGTGATCATCTTTCCACCATAAAACATAATTCAGACACTACTAAAAATTGCTCTGTATTAAAGCAGTATCCTTATTCCTCCCCTTTAAAGCTGGATAGTTTAAGCTCTTGCTCTCCATTAACTCCCACAGCTGGTGGTATAATGCCAGTGACTAACAGTCAACAAGATTTTTCAATTCCCTACGGGTATTTGCAATGCAGTAGTAACAAACCTCATATGGCACCCAAAGGTAAGAACTTTGATGTGTCCATTAGTGATCATACTGGAATTTCATTGGAAGAGAAGAAGAATAGCTTGCCCCCAAGTCTACAAGAGCTTGCTATTTCAAAGTCTACAGCCAGCAGAGAAAACCTGCCCCACACACTTGAACAAAAAATAGTCAACAATCCAAATTGTGAAATTAAGTTAGAAAACTCTCCTGTCTCACACTTGGGTAATTCTTGTGAGTCATTATTTTTGTCAGATGCTTCAGAATATATAGTCAGAAATGAGATAAATTCTTCCCAGGAGCATCCAGTGCAGAAAGATTGTTTCATCCAGACTCCAAATTGTGATTCTGCTGTTGTGGATACAGAGCCAAATCCTGAGCTCCTAAAATGCACAGATTCTGAAGAAAAAGCAGAAGAAATGTGGTCAGACAGTGAACATAACTTTTTGGATGATGACATTGGTGGCGTAGCTGTAGCACCATCACATGGGTCCATCCTAATTGAATGTGCACGCCGTGAACTGCATGCTACAACTCCTATAAAAAAGCCAAACAGGAATCATCCTACACGGATCTCTTTAGTCTTCTACCAACACAAAAACTTGAATGAGCCAAAACATGGAATAGCGCTGTGGGAAGCAAAAATGGCTGAGAAGGCAAAAGAGAAAGAAGCAGAAAAATTAGGCACTGAAAATAGCAACCTCCAAACTAGTGACAAGAGTGTACAGCAGCCCAATGGCTCTAGAGAGATTTTCTGTGAAGACAATGAATTCAACCAAATCCCATCCCGTCGAGCATTAACAGTAACTCATGATAACATCATTACTGTGTCTACTTACGCCCTCACACGGGTTGCAGGGCCATATAACCATTGGGCATAAGTTTTTCCAGCAGCTATACAACTTTTGCCCTGGCGCAGTGTTACACAATAATTTCTGAAGGTGCTGTTAAAGAACAAAGTCTTCTATGGTTTACTGTTTCTTCATCTCAACCATTTTGAAGGCTGAGGTTTTAAAAAGTTTTTTTTCCCTTAAACTGTGACTTTATATATTTTAACATCTGGTGATTCTCAAGCACATTTTAAGCAAAAAAAAAAAAAGTATATTGTATAGTGAAATGATTTTGGCTAGGTTATTAACCCTAATTGCATTATTCAGTTTATTACCTTTTAGGAATTTATACTTTGGTGCTTTGAATCGTCTGTTTACTACAAATGGGCTTTTTATAACGATTTTACCAGATTTCACCTTTTATGATGTAAAATCAAGTTAGACAGTATTAGCTATACATGGCTCTTGGTGCTTAATCAGATTAAACAGTTAAACATAAGCTGTTTAAATTTCTTCATGGTGCCATTGCTCCACCAGCTTCCAGTAATTGCTGTGAAGCCCAATTTAAGGTTAAAGAACCAATGATGATTTTATCTGTGTATAGATTTTTTTGTGTATGTATGGTTTGTATGGGAGTATGTGAGAGAAAACCACACAGATCCACATACAAACAATATCACTAGTGGTGGTTGGAGGTTGTAAGCTGTAAATAGATATATTTAAAAGCACTTTCTATTTTTAAAGTTAACTTGAAATAGTATAAGAATTACATTTGTCTAAGATTTGTGCATTCTCTACCAAGGAATTTATTTTTTCTTACTGTGTAGGGTTCCATACTGCTACAACAACAATTCATATATATTAAAGATAGTTGGTTTTAGGCTCCCCTCCCTTTCCCCAGTGAAATGTTTGGTTTGTTTTTAAACAAAAGGCTAATAAATGCAGACAATTCAATATTTGCAAATATAAATTAAGAAACATTTTGTCCATACCCTGTACTGCTATGGTATTTTGTTGTAAGAAATGATTTGCTATAGTTTATTTGAGCAATAAGTACATCGGTCCCTTTCTCCTTCCGTCTCTCCACACGGAGCATTGCCAGTTATATATGTCAACCAAATGTTCTTAGAGCCTCGGGGCTGTTATGGCATCTAAACTGCCTGCCTCTAAAGCTACCTTATTAATATTCTGGGTTTTAAAAGAGAGACTTTCAGTATCAGCTTTTTTTGTGATCTATTCGAGTTTATTAAAACTTCCAGGAAGTTCATCAGCTGTTGTCAATTCAAGAAGGGTTTTTTTTAGCATGCAGCCCAATCCTATGCATGTTTACTCCAAACTAAGTCCCACTGTGTTCAGTGCGGCTTATTCCCAAGTAAGTAAGCACAGGATTGCAGCCTTAGTCTATATTTTCCCTTTCCTTAAAAGAGAGACAGTCATATCTAAGTAGCTTACTAAGATAATAGCTCCCACAAATGTTGTACGTAGGAAGGACTAGAGCATGTAGAAAGTCCTGTATTCAGTCCTTGACATCTCCAGCAAAAAATAAGAGATATCAGTAGGCAGAGGTTCATATTGTGCTATGTCTCTAAATGTGTTGCAGCTGCGTCATAGCTTGTGAATTTTGTGAGACACCGTTGTGTGACACATATTTTCCTCTTAGCATGGTCTCTTTCCCATCTCCCTGCCTTAAATGTTCAACTGATGTACTACTTTCCCAGCTTTTACAGATATACAGTCTCTCTGAACTTTTTAGAAGGTACCAGCTCAATGAGGCTGGGAAATTGTGGGCACTTCATTCTACAAACTAACTTCCAAATTGTACTTTGTGCCAGACTTTGCTTGCTCCTTCTCAGAGCTTGGAAGATGTACTTTTTGGATTGGAACTCTCAGAGTCCCTATGTCAGAAAGGCCACTGAGTGTACACTGGGAGATTTGTGTAGCTGTAGTTGAAAAAGGAAAATTTCCGAACTCTTTATAAAAGTTGCTCAGGTTTTTGATCAAATGCTTTCAAAGAGAACAACTGAACAGGCATAACCATAGCAAACAGGACTGGCTCCAGGATGTTTTGCTTTCCATGGTGAAGGACAAGGTAGCACTTTCCCTGTCAGCACACAGAATCTGACCAAACAAGATAGCTGAATCATGCTTCAATACTGGTGGTAGGACAAGATGCTCCAACCTGACAGCAGATTAGTTTAGGAGGCATAGGGCAAGATTATGGCACCCAGAGTAGTGCCCTCCCACTTTGCCATGACTACCCACTTGCTTTCAAGTAGCCACTTAACTCTGAATGATTCAGCCACCACAAGCTTTAGCATCAGTCTTAACAAAGATCTTAATATCTGCAATCTAATAAAATGGTATACATAAGATTGATATTTCTCTCTGCTGCTGTTGTGTGAAAAGAAGCAAAGATAGAAAAACACTTCATATTTTTAGGTGGCCACTGACAAGTCTCATGGAAGAAGGGAGTCCAAATTCTTAGACAGCAGCATCAGGTATTTAGTTGACTGGATGCCTCTAGTTATAGTACTCCTGATACTGTGAATGCCAAGTGGGGATACTAAGAGAGTTAAGTGCTTGAGTGCCATGGTCCAGTAAATGGCCTGGAGGCAACTGTGGTGCCATATTGTTTTAAGAGTTAAAGAGATGGTAGGACTGATTAGACCAAACTGAACACAGAGACAGTCAGAATGTGATGTAAAATCAAGTGTGATGATGAATGGGCAAAATATGTGCAAAAATCTGCCACAGAAAAAGGTTGTGTGCATTAGACTATAATTTCAAATACATTAACCAATTTATCTTGTCTGGATAGTGGTATTCTAAACATCGGGGAAGATAAACAGACCCTGTCAGGAATACTGTATGATTCCACTTCTTTTCTCCTTCTGTACAGTTTGGTTATTTGAACAAATCAAACATAGCCCTAGTATGAACTTTTGATAAAAATTATACTTTTTAGTTAATATGCAGGAGATAGGGAATTCATAGACATCGACCATCCAGCTTAAATCATTGAGCTCTTGATTACCAGTGTTCTAATGAATAATAGTTGTCATCCATAAGGTAAAAGATCTCTGTAGTAAATGCCACAGGTATAAACAGAGACTGCTATTTTGTCAGTAACATACTTGATAATATATTGTAGTGGTGCTGTAACGAATAATGTCTAGATTTGCTCTTTTGCAAAACCTAGACATGGTGCTGTTATTTTACTTTTTATTTTGAAGATGTCCAACACAATTGTGTATTCAACCTGAAAATGATTTGGTTGGAGGGAGAGAGAGTGGAAATATGTGAAATTTTTAGCTTACCTGGAGGTGTCAGTTGATTCTTGTTCTTTAGAAATGCCAATGATGAACTTGTCTGACTGCAGCTTCAATCCAGGGCTTTGGAGAATACCACAAGAGACTGCACTCCTGTACATAGAGCACCTTGTGATCTTTCTTGGCTAAACGTCACCGTACCCTCAAACAGTACAGATAACTTGTTGGGCAAAACAGTGAGAAGGATGGTAAACTTGGACATGGTGTATGAGAAGGGAATTCCAGAAGTCACAGTCCCCTAAAATAGCTTTTCCAAGCTTTGCCATGGATTAGGAATCCGTGTGTTTTCAACCATGTTCAGACTAGGTTACAATTGCCAGCTCTTTTTTTTCTTAGAGGTTTCTCATCTTAAATTCCTGTATGGCAGACAGGTACAATATTATCCTTGCCTTGCTGAGAATAGCTCATCTTTTGAATTTTACTGTTAAAATGAGGAATGATTTCATTGCAGTGAATTTTTGTAAACCACACTTTTTTCATATGCATTATGGGAAGAACTTGATGTTAAATGCAGAAGAAAGTGAAATGCCATATTTTTCCATCTGTAGTCTGAACAGTGAGTCTCTGGCATCTGCTGCTCTCCTATGTTCTAACAGATGATAGGTGTTGTTAAGAATACTTGACCCTGTGGGTTTCAGAAGCCAAAATATACATGAAGTGTGGTGCTAGATTCAGGACTCCTCCTGTAACCCATTAAGTAACCCTTTGCACTCTCACTCAGACAGTAGAACAAGCAAAAAAAAAAAAGTTTAGAAAGAATCGCAGAGAATCTTATCTATTTCAGTTTATGATAATTTTTTTTTGTAAAAGTATCACTGAAATCAGTTGCATGTAAACATACAAATCCAACTGATTTCTGTGGGAGTAAACCTGCTTGCTCTGACTTGTGGCTCTGAGCTGTAATTCTACAGACTCTTGAGGAGTCTTATGAGAGTCACCAAAACTCAGCTGGTATGATTGATTTTTTATTTGTTGCACCCCCATACTTAACTGCTAGTCACAATGCAATGTGGCACTGAGATCATTTCTTCAGTCTTTACCAAACAGCAGATTGAATCAAGCAGAGTTACAACATCCTAATAAAACATATAAGGAGAAGAAGATGTCAACATTTTCTATTTTTAAAGCAAACTTTATGTAAAAAGAATCCCTAATCACATGCTGCATTTTTCTTAGTTCAAATATGTTGATTAGCTCAGATAGAGCAATATGTAGGGATTGTAAATAAACTAGAGGTCAATACTATACCACCATTTTGTACCAGCAGTTTTCTGCTTCTTGAGTATCTATATACAGTAAATGATTATGGTATTTTTGTGTGCCTTAGATTTCCAATTTAAAATTTGTATATTTTTTGTGAGCCTAAAAGTTGTTAAAAGCAACAGCTGTCTATATAGTAAGTAGAACTGCAAATTATTTCAGTTATTCATACATGGAGGGTTTTTTTTATAACTGCCAATACACACTTTATGATAACTGTTCTGTGGAAGGAAGACTTTGCAAAAAAGATCACCAGCTGTTTATGCAGGAAAATGATCGCACTTGCATAATTTTAACTAGTGCAGGAGTGAGTTTTCCCTACCAACAGGATTTAATAGCTGCATAATAGCAGAATTGCTGTTGCATTGTAAATTTCAGTTGTACCTCTGTGCGTGTTTACTTGTGCATAACTGTTATTGAAATCATTGAAGCTTGCTTTTGAGTAGGCATGTACAAGATTCCACTGTTAACATGATTGTGGAGTGGACCTTTGTTACAAACACAGCAATGTGAACTGAATTTCTTTTGTCCTTCTCTGTAAATACTGAGCCTCATGCTAGCTTTATGTGAATCTCAGATCTTGAAACTAATTAATTAAAAATCACCCAAAACTGAAGGATCAGGAAAAGCATACCTAATTATAATGGCTTATATCCAGTTGCTAGTCATTTCAAGAGTAGACCCACTGAATCAGTGGGATCTACATACGTGTTGACTTAAAATTTAGCATTTGATTCAATGAGTCTACTCTAATCAGAATTACCAACTAGATTTAGGCCAGTATCTTTAAACATCCCTTTTTTGTGTGTGTACTACAGAATTTTCACAGAACTAATTGTAGAAAAATGCATTCTATTGCAGAAAAGCAAGTTTTAAAATAACGCTAAATGGGAGACATATTGGCAGCCTATTTCATTATTTATAAGTTCAACTTATTTTAAATGGTTTCATTAATTTCTTCAAGGTGTGTTTCCACATAACAAGTTTAAAGGGAGTGTAGTATCCATTTTAGCAGCATATAAAACTGCATTACACTCTTTAAGTTAACCAAAACATTTAAAATATACTGTTGAAATTATGAAAAATGTTTATACTGGTTTCCCCTGCTTTTCAACAATTCACTTTTTGATTATCTACTCTTTCTGTCCTTTTCAACTATAACCAGAACCCATACATTCAATGTGTGGTTCATTCTTTTGTCCTATTTTGTCATGTTTCCACATACTTCTGCAGCCATGTGCTGTCTTTCCTCTCAATTCATATTTATTAAAAAAAAAACTTAAAAAGAAAAGACTGGCTTCCACATTTCAAGGATTTTCAGTTTTCAACAGTGCTGTGGTCCCTAACATGTTGAATAAGCAGGAGACACCAGTAGTTTCTCTTCCAATTTCTCTTCTTTGTTTTAATTACTTTAGAATAAATGTGTAAAATGATACTGCTACATAGTAAGCAGTGGAGTAAATTTCACTTTAAATTACTTAATGTAATTGCCATTTGGAGAGCAAATACCATCTAATAAGCATACATTAATACTGAAAACTGACAGCTACTTACTGTATATACAGCTGTGTGCTATTTATTGTATCATTACAGAATATGTATACTTTTTACATAGAAATTAGTGTAATTTTGTGAATGAGCTTATAGCTACAAAGGCTAGTAAAATACAATTGTTGTCTTGTAATAATGACACTTTGAGGTTGTGACAAGCAGCAAAATCCTCCAATTGCTGTAGCAACAAAAATGCCTTTCAAAAATTCCTTTAGTGGTGTCTTTCCAGACTGGCTGTTTCAGAAGTTAGAGACTAAGAAATGATAGCAATGCATATAGCCTAAACAAAATTGTTAATCCCGGCTACAGCAGATCCACTGAATTAATGAGATTTACTTAAGTGTTGACTTGCGATTCAGCCGTTGATTAGCTGGGTACAGTAGTTGATTGAATTTAGGCCCATATACACATTTTTAATGTGTCCTTTTTCTTTATCTGCCATAACAAATGCCTGTTGATGAGATTGTGAGCAACTTTCAGCTCTGCCTCTGGCATATAATTCATTTTGTCTTCTAAGAGGGAGGTATCTTGTTCTGTTCAGATTCCTGGCTTGGTTGACAGAGATCTGTGAAACATAGGTGGATTGTAGGTAGTTCGGTTTAATTTGCACAGGGGCCATTGTGTGCATGAAGTCTCTGTGTTGTATCCCTCACTAGTTCAGACTAGAAAGTTCATAGCTGTACTTTTTTATGCTTTTCAAAATACCATAGATTTACATTGTCACGATGCTCTATTAACATTCTACTTGGTGTTCTCCAGGCAACATCCAGAATGGATGTTCCCAGGATACATTCTAGGACCGATTTTCTTAAAATGACAAAATTTATCTGAATGTTACAAAAAGTGCCATATGTTCCTGCAATGTTGAGAATCAATCTTACAGATTTTTTTTCTCTTTCTAAGCTCCTGCTCCAGGAACAGCTCGTGAGGGTCTTTAAATATGGTTTCCACATCCTGTAGAAGCATTATAAAGTTACAGATTAATATTTAGTTTCAGCCAACTCTTAGCGGTTTTAACTAACTATAGTTATTATGTGATATCAGTTCTTTGAATTAGCTTGATTTCCCTGACCTCACTTAGGAAAAGTTAATTGTGCTTAAATCCCATGGAAATTAATGGGTTTTAAATTAATCATTGTATTGATTTCATTGAGACTTAAATATAATTAGCACTCTTTGCATTGGCACCAATATTTAAATATTTGTTTTCTGTGTGGTTTCCAGTGTTTGAATATTTCAGCACATCTTTTTTTCCACTATGTAGACCGGATAAATAATTCTTATGTCTTAACATAACATTGTATTATTAGAGACCATTATACTTTTAGTTCATAATTAAACTGAGTAATTTCTTTAAATATTGCCAGTCATTTACTTGGCATGTTAGCATGGTCCTGATTAATTAGTACAGGGATAGTTAATTCACATTAAAGAACACAGGGTGAAATACAGATGCAATTGGTCGTTCCCTGCCCGAGTCATGTATGAAGGCCCTCCCCTGAAAGCCTCCATTAGCAGCAGGGTCTGATTAGATAAAACCTGTAGGACCCAACACTACCATTGTGTGTCACTATATTAAAAACTGCTCACTATGTCCAATAACAATTAATGCTTCCAGTTAGGGGTTTACAACTAAATATTTTTTTTAAAATGGCTTAGAAATATTTCAGTTATATAAATAAATGCCTTCTCTCACCCTACTCTGCAATATTTTGGGGGAAAAGTCCCTAGCATTTCTACTCTAGACTTCTGATATACCATCTCTTCGATTGTTCATGCACATAGGCATGAGGTCCACCAGAACTTGGGAAAATTAATTTTTGCATTGCAGCCCCCAGAATCCCTTAATCATCATGGCCAGTAGTCATGTATGTCAAAAGTCTAGCCAATGGCCAGGTTGGCTGGGGAGTTTGTAGTTCGGGGAGTTGTAGTTCCAAGGAATAATTTCTCTAAGCTCTGATTTACACTCTGATTTCAGTAATTTTCAGTAGAGTTAAGAGACATCTGTTGTTAAATGGTCACAGTGTTTCACTTTTTACATGTGGAAAAGCTTTTTCCATATGTACCTCTAAGGTCTTTCATAACTCAAGTATATGTTGGGCAGAGTCCCTTTTGTATTTGAGTGCTGAGTGCAAGGGGATTAAAAGCTAAGCACTGAAAGGACTCTGTAAACCTAAACACATGGGTAAATGTTACACCAGGAAAACAATATCAGGATAACTTCCCGTGTTATTGAAGAAATGGATGGCAAAAGATATCATGACCCTGCTTTCATCTCATAACATGGACAAGATATAACTTTTTATTTATCCACGTGTACACCGTCATTTGCATTAATTGTACTCCCTCACATACTTTTAAAATAGGCATTATGAAAAACATAAAAAAAACCCTACAGCTTCCTCATAATTATTTATAGTGCAGCTAATACTATATACAGGTTGGAAGGGTCTGTATCTAAACAAAATGGCTTTTAGGTTGTTTTTCACAAAATCAGGCAGTTTTTATCCTGTCTATTGAAAGATATGGAATGTTGACTGCTAATAAGCAATACCATATAGTTTTCACTCTCAAGATGTGGGGTGAGAATAATGGGGCCCCAGATGTTGTTGAACAGCAATTTGCAGCAACCCTCACCAACATAACCAACATTAACAAATGTTGGGAGTTATAGTCCAGCAACTTCTGGAAGGCCACACAATTCCCATCCTTGCTCTGTATTTTTCTAAAACTGGAGATTGGAATCTTTAGGTGGAGCTGTACGATTGATACCTCTCTGTCTTAATCCTTTTGTAAAGGTAAGCAAGCAAGTGCTGACATATTTCACAAATATGATTCATTACATACACAAGTGGTGCTATTTTAAATTTATTCATAGCTCTGTCATAATCACAAGTACTGTTGCTGCATGTACAAGGTGGTGTCAGATGTAATAACTATAGTTTAATAAACTTCTTAGGTGCTGCAAATTGAGGCAGATTTTTACCAGTTCTTTATATCCGTCTTGCAGGGTAAACAGGCACTAGAGTAGAAATGTGTAGCATTCCTACTTAGTAAGTTACATTCAGTGTGAATATTTGCACCTTCAATACTGGAGGGATGTACAGAAAGCCTTACTATAAAAAGAAACCAAAAAAGTCAATTGTGCAATCAATAAATGATTATTTTTCTTATGTTTCCCCCTTTTTTACCATATACAGGCCAGTATGATCAAACCATTATGTTTGTCTTTAGCTTTGAAAATTAGAAATTAAAATCAAAATTTAGCTCAGGAGGATGTAGTTTTGAAGTTTGTAGACATATCTTATCCCGCTTTGCCGACAGAAGGAATGTGGTTACTGATTTGTACCATGAGATGATTAATCAAGCCATGATATTGGTAGAATGTGGTAGACTGTGGACAATTTCTGCATCTGGGCAATGTTTAATTAAACAGCTGTTTTACAAATAATATTTTTATGCTCTGTCCTCTTTGATCTTTTAAGATAGGATTGATGGCATTTTTATCCAATTTCATTCCCTGTTATAGTAAATGGAAATATATTTGTAGTAAGTAACTCTTTCATACTAATTGCAGATTGATTGCTGTTGAGCTTAATAGTTGTAGTGAGCAGTATTTGTTCACAGATCTCTGCAGAACTGACATGTGAATGTAGTGATACTAGAAAGCAAAAGAATTATTGACCCAAACTTGTTCTGATTAATAAAATTTGCAGTTGAAGAGTTACTCCAGAACTGTAGACCTTAGAGGTGGCATATGTATGACCCTCCAGAAGTTCTTGAACAGCAGGTCCCATAAACCCTCACCACTGGATATGATAGCTAGGGCTGACAGGATTTACAATTCATCCTGGACAGCTGTACATTCCTTATTGGTGGTGTACACATTCAAACATTAGGGGGAAATGAGCTCTTTGAAAGAAGCACCTTTACTAGTGTCTGTTCAGTGATTGGATTCTGAGGAGTCACTATCTACAGAATTGTCTATGAACAAATTGGACATAATAATTATTCACATAACAGAATAGCCACTCACACAACTATTTCTATAAGCAGATAGTCACATAATTTATTCCAATGCTACAAACTATAGTTGTGAAACAGAACAACTATTCCTGTTGTCAACAGAAGTTTCACCTTAGCAAACTTTACATTGCTAAACATGAATTAGAATTAAAAACTGTAGTGACATAGTACAACCTTTAGTTAAGCTTTGGGGACACCTAAAGTATAGGGTAATCAAAGCGTGTTTAAAAAAGGAATGTTGATTACACTGGTACAGTGTAGTTTACAGAGATACGTGTTTGAATCAGGCAATTCAGATAATTGGGTTCCTGCTATATATAACGTGTGTATTTAACAAATGCTTAAGTCATGGCAGGAGTTTCCTTGCTTTTGTGAATGCCATTTTATAGTTCTAGCAAGCCTGGCAGATTTGAGGTTCTGTGTGTTGTGTCCTTCACTACTGAATGTAGCTATTCCCCAAGATTTCAGAGCAAGATACATTAGAAATGCTTTGTAAAATATAACAGATCTGCTATTCACAGTAGTTACAGGACATTTTGATATTAGATATTTAAGACCTTATAGTTTCAGTTTTTGAAGAACCATTTGTTTTTAATCTTCAGTTTGAAAAATAGAATACTTTTCCAGAGATGTGTGAGGTGTGAACCTCTCATTCCCTGTTGAAAAGTAGACTGATGGTATGCTGAGAAACGCTGGGGAAGAACTGCTGTTGAGTGCATCAAGGGGCTTACTGGACCATGGTGATCATAAAATAAGGGAGCATCTAGCAAAAGTTAGTTATGACTGACAGCCAATTCTAGGCGTGTTGCTGAATTCTACAGGGGGTGTTCACAAGTAATGTTTCTTGGAATGCAGCTATGCAGTCTGATTTAGAGCATGTTTACTCAGAAGTAAATACTACTTGATTTAGTGAGGCTTATGCTGGAGTAATTGTGGATAGAATCACAATCTTGGTATCATCGAAACCAGTGGGGCTTCTGTTCAGGAGTAAACCACATTGTGCTCAGTGGGGCCTTTCCCCTGGTAAGTATGTGTCTGTCGATACCGCAAGGTTTTTACTCAGAAATATGGGGCTTTCTTTTTAGCTCTTCATCCCAGTTCTCCTAGGTGCATCCTGAGTCAATTGTACCTAGCAGGTTAACATTTAAAAGTCTTCTACCTCCACCTCCTGTTACATCTTCAAACTACAACTCCATAATTTTTGTGCCAGCCAGCCCTTTTCTGCCCTTCTTCTCTCACTTGCTTTGCTTATAATCTAGGCTGCTGGCAAAGTTTGCAAGCTGCTGTGTGACCTTTTAGTTGGTATCATAATTGTATTGCTGTAATAGGGATTTTGAGAAGCCTTAAGCATCTTTGTTTGAAAGCATTTGGGGGAATATTTTTCCCTTAGGTTCACTGAAATGAAGGACAACTTTCTTCTGAGTAAAAATGCATAGGATCAGGCTGCTTGTCCCTCTGATACCACGTGGATATAGCTTTGACTAACCCTCACTGGATTATGTCCAAAAGGTGAATCTATCCCAACAACAAGTTCAGTAAATTTAGTTACAGTAGCATTTTCAAAAAGACAACAGGAAAGTAAGTTATGCTAAAACAGAAGAAACTTGAGCTCTCTTGTCGACTGATAGTCCCTGTACTTTTTCTTTGTGTGATGTGTGTGTGTGTTTTTTAAATCTGGGGTGCATACAATATTTATTTTTCAACATTTAACTTTGATTTTGGTGGGGTTTTTCCTTTTATAATCTACTGTATTCAGAGGATCAGATGGTGGAAACATAAAAGGCAAATACATTTTTACCATTTACCATTATTTTTAGTTATTATAAACAGGAAGAAAGCACTTCACTATTTCACAATACTTACAGGAAGAATTAAAAGCTACTTCATTTCTTTGAGGAGAAATACATTTGAAATTCTCTGCAGACAAGGGAACGCTTACCAGCAGTACTTGAAGACTTGTGAGTTTTGACTGCATGTTACTTGAAAGATCTTACTAAGCTACTCTTTTTGGTGCACAGCAGTTATTGTACATGATTTCTTGTTTATGTAGCAAGATGCATTGAAATTGTATTGATACATACGTGTAAAGATTGTTGTTGTGAAGATGGTCTGTTCTGTTTTTTTCCTTGTATGTGTCATATCTGTTTAAACCTTAAATGTTCCTTTTTAAAAAAAAGTCCTAAAAAGGCAAGATAAATTTACTGTCATTGAAAATATATTTTAAATTTGTCATGATTTTTTTCCAAAAAAAATTATTACAAAGTGTATCATTCCTGATAACACAGAACATTGTGGATGGTTTCAAATAAATTTTATACTTCTATTTTGCACTCAGTTGTTTTAATTTGTCTTTCATGTATTTCTTTTCCCAGAATAACTTATTTTTCTAGAACACATTTTGATCCAACACCTCAACATTTAAAAATAACACAATAAAGTGCTAAAATAACCAGTAATAAATGAAAATGCTGAGAAGCGTTACGTATTACTCCAAAAACAATATTGGTATTTAACAATTAAATTCTAAAACCATTGCTGAAAATTTTTATTAGTGGCAACTCAGTTTTTAATGCATGTTTCCAAGCTCTCACATGCCTACAAAGATGTATGGATGTATTTATGGAAGGGTGAACCTTTGTCATGATACTTCCCAATGTTCAAATTGAGTGTGTTTTAACACTAAGCTTTCCCTATCCCTTCATAGACTTCTGTGTTCCTCCTGTTGTGTTGGCTAATGGTACTAAGAAAAATGGAGCAATTTCTTTGCAATTGGTTTATGAACTCTTTGGGGAAATTAAGCAGGCTCTGCTTAGTGCTTGGATGGGAGACAGCCAAGGAGTACCAAGTGAAGTAGACTATATTTCAGAAGAAAGAAGTGGTAAAATTATCTCTGAATATTTGTTGCCTAAGAAAACCCTGTGAAATTCATGTGGTTACTGTAAGTAGACAGGTGACGTATGCACACATTTTGTTGCCTGAGGAAAGAAGGGGTTTCATTGGTGGAAGCAGTGAAATCCACCAGAAGTATACTGTGGTATCCTGGCCTACAGACATATTTACTTACAGCTTTTTAACCAAAGAACATAGAGCAACTTAGCATGATCCAGGCCAATGTGAGTCCCATTACTTTAAATGGAAGAGTGTTATCTTCTCCTTTTTAATCAGCTATCAAGTGGATGATTTGTCACCTGAGCCTTTTCTGGTAGATCAAGGACCTGGCCACAATCATGCACACTCTGGTAGCACTGGATTCCATTCTGCAGTTTGGCCTACCTGGGGCTGCCACTGGGGAATACTGAGCGCACACAGTAGTCAGTGTAAGATTTATTCAGGCTAAAGCTCGTATCAAGCTACTATACATTATGTTGCATTCATGGGCACCTAATTCTGGAATATGAGCCAGTTTGCAGTTGTGCAATTAGTTGCAAAGGCAACTGACAACTGATAGTGTGTTTTGGGACTGAGAGAACAAATGTGCTGCCATTTAAGCAAGCGGAAAAATCTACAGAATTCCGCTAGGGTTATATTGTAATTAGACTTAATTTAACTGCGCTTTAGTGCTTTCAGCTTATAGGGAGTCAGTGTAATGAATTCAGATTTTTAAACATTACACAATGGTTAAAATACACATCTCAGGCAATGTTGTGAGGTTTTAAACCTGATATTGCCGAGCGCCTCAGGGTCTTAGGCCATTTCCGCACTAGCCTGTTATAGCGCGATGATTCCACTTTCAGGGCCCCTCCTGAAACTGCAAACCCCAGGATTCCAGAGGATGTTGAAAGTGGAATCATCGCGCTATAACAGGCTAGTGCGGAAATGGCCTTAGTCTGGTCTTGACAAAAATTAAAAAAGCTGGAGGTGCCAGCGCGCATACTCAAACCATTTCCGCACCAGACTGTTATAGCGCTATTATTCCACTTTCAGCATATTACGGAATCCTGGGGTTTGCAGTTTAGGGATGAACCTTGAGGATTCCGTAGGATGTTGAAAGTGGAATAATAGCGCTATAACGCCTCGTGCGGAAATGGCCTCTCACTCTGTCACGCTCACACAGCGACGACCGCCTCTGGGACTGGGAAGAGTTCCTGTTCGTGTGAACATTCTACGGAACCGGAACTGACCCGCTGGACCCCTTTCATTACACGGTGGGATTAGCTACCCTGCTGCCCGAAAGCAAAATGGCGCACGCGTTATCTACTTCCAAGAAAGATGATGGCGGAATACTACGTCACGCAAATACCCTGACGGCTTTTTCTTTACGGTTACTTTCCTCAGAGTTCTTCGCTTCTCGATCTCTGAGAGAAAAACCGTTTCCCTTGACGCATGCGCACCGTCAACCGCGACATTGTTTTGGAGACGGTGACCCCATCCTCCAACGGCACGTGCGAGGGGACGGGTTGAGGGAGAAGCCTCACTCTGTAACGTCATTAGAGTGCGCCGCGGCGGCGGAGCTCGTCCGCGTCGCCGACCTCGCGCTTTCTTTTGGACGCATGCGCCGTGGTCCCCGCCGCTCTGTGTTGGGGTTCGCCGAAGGAGTTTGAAATGGCTCCTGGGAGCCCCTGTTGGGCCTGTTTCAGGTAAAGCGGCAGCGAGAGAGGAGGGCGCAGTCCTTCGTGCTCGTATCGATCCGCGGCGGCGGTTTAAAGAGACAGGGCCCGGGAAGTTGTTTCCCGGGGCATCCCTGAGGCGAGCCGGGCCAGCGAGGAGGCTCTCCTTGGGCGGCAGGCCTCGGCCCCTCATTGTGGCCTGGCTGGGGAAGGGAGGAAGGAGGCGCCTTCCGCGCCTCGCGGTCGCCTCCGGAGCGGGGCTCGGCCGCCGGGCCCTCCTGCCGCCGCGCTTGAGGGAGGCGGAGGGACCTGGTCCCAAAAGAGGCCTGGAGGTGGCTGCTCCCCCCCGAAACGTCCCGGGTTTTCCACGGCCCTTGGCGACGAAGAAATAATTTGTAGTAAGAAGAATAAGAATAATAAGAATAAGAAATAATTTGTAACTGTTGAGGTTTTGGCCATTTCCGCACTCGGCTGTTAGAGCGCGATGATTCCACTTTCAACCTCCTCTGGAATCCTGGGGTTTGCAGTTTCGGGAGGGGCCGGCCGGCCCCTCCCGAAACTGCAAACCCCAGGATTCCAGAGGAGGTTGAAAGTGGAATCATCGCGCTATAACAGCCGAGTGCGGAAATGGCCAAAGGCGCTCTGGACCGCAGCCTCTGTTTCCTCTACAACAGCCGAACACCCAGCGGATCTCGCCTTTGGTCATCCTGTGAGGGTGACCTCTTGGAAGCCAAAAAGGAATTTTAAAGATTTTTTTTTTTAGAGCATTCTTTTTCATCTGCGTTTTCTGGACTGCTCTTAGTGCTGAGTAGGGGGATTCATGCTCTTTAATAAGCATCCTGTTCAAATGCACGGTTTCTTTCACTATCTGAGGCTGTGGCATCACTGTATGTATTCCTTTTTCCTGCCCAATCTCTGTGTTTCATGTAATAATTCCCTTCTGTTTGCTTCCTGCGCTTAGAATCTTGGCTGTTTACATTAACAGGCATATTCTTTAACTGCAGAACCGTGTTAAAATCTACAAAGTAGCATTTTCTTGGATGAAATTTTAGCATTAGTGGTGATAGAGGGTAGAAAATGAACTTCTTGGAAGTTCATGATTGTGTATTACCTTTTAGAATGTAGGCGGCACCTTTATATTACTCTTTTATCACACACCAGGATTTCTTAAGCATTTACTTTCCCAGATATTTTATTTATCTGCAAAGTCTCTTCAAAACCAGAGGTTTGTTTAATTAAATTTCTCATATACTGTGGGATTTTTATTTATTATTACCCTATGTCAAGACCTAAAATGTATTCTTTCAGTGAGTTCCACTGTCAGAACTCTGTATCATATGTGGATAACAGGACTATTTGGTATATAACTCAAGGTTGTACTGTGTATTAAAAGTCTTCTTAAGCATTAGTATGATCTTCATTCATCTTTTTAAACAGATCCCACTAGCAGAAGACTAGAACGGCAAAAGGATTTTTACTCACTATGGCTCAGTTTGGAGGACAGAAGAATCCCCCATGGGCTACCCAGTTTACAGCCACTGCAGTCTCGCAGCCAGGTCAGCTTTAAATTTCTTAACAATTAACTGCAACTTCATTTAGTCTGTCATCTCACTGTTTCTCATAGCAATACTGGAAACAAAAAAATGTAAAATAAATTGTTCTGAAACGTAGAGTCAGTTTGATTGAGAATACTTTTTTTTATAAGAAAGCTGACTCTGAGTAATCTGGTAACAGGCCTTTTTATTTAAAAATGTTTTAAAATGAAGGGAACTACTTCTAGAATGAGACTTGTTACAATATATACATGCCTCATGGAAAAAATGAATTTTTTTTTATTTAGGACTATGTTTTTGATATGCAGACTTGTACAGATTGGATCATTTGATCAGATAGTGAAGTTATAGTTTATTTTATGTAAAAATACGCAATTTTTATATTTGTATTTGTGTTTACATTAAAAAAAAGAACTTTCAACTTCTGTTGGAAAGATTGTACTCCATCTTACACAGTGCATGTTGCAAATCATGCACTTTCCTGTGTATAATGATTTATTAAGATTATTAAGATTAATACTATATAAATCAAGTTATGTATATGCAATATACACCATATGTAGGAGAGGCCATAATCCATAGTTCAATTTTTTTAACTTGGGTACATTGGCTGGAATTCACTGAGGCAGTTACAAATGTGTAACCTAGAGTTACATCTTCATGACTGGTTTGTTTTCATGATCTCTCCATATTCAGTAGTTTAGGAAATATGTGGAGACCATGAAAGTCCTCCAGCCCTCACTTACTGGGCAGCAGGATTCCAGCCATAATTCATTAAACTTATTTACTTACTTTATTCAAAAAATATGTTTGTGTTTTTTCAAAGAGTAACCTTTTTATTTGTAGGAGTTAAGCAATAAGTTAAACTGGGGATTTCCAACTTTTTAATCAATTTTAAACATTTATTCATATAACCCGTTTTTAAGGCTTTGAAGTATGATGTTCAAGGCTAATGCTAGTGAGTAGCTAAAGAAGTTAAACTTAATTTGGCTGTTCTGGTAACTTGACACTTACATGACATGTTCTTCTCTCTTACTGTTTTTGATCCAGGTCAAAATAAAATGAAAATGAACTAAAGTTATAGAAGTATGACCAGTAAAATGGGTGGACAGGCAGTTGTGGGGTGTGTGTGTGTGTGCATGTATGTGTGTGTGTGTGCCTTCGGTGACACCATGAATTTCATAGGATTTTCTTAGGCAAGGAATACTCAAGTGGTGATTTTACCTGTTCTTTCCTCTGAAATATAGCCTACAACACCTGGTATTTGCTGGCATTCTTCCATCCAAGTACTAGCAGGACTGACTGCTTAACTTCCAAGATCAGACAGGATCTGGTGTCTGTAGGGCATTTAAGCAGCTTGGCCTGATAAGAAATTCTTAATTATGCTGTGATTTTCTGACTTCTTCCTTGGGAAAGTTGAGTTGCTTCTGCTGTTCTGCAGTCGTTATATTATGAATTGCATATAATACAATGTTGATGATCATCTTGTTCAATTTCTTTACCATTTCTTAGCTGTCAAATGATACTTGGGTACCATGAAGTTACATGAGCTTTCTGAGTCATTTTTCAGTGCATATTTTTATAAAAATTGTTTCAATAAACACCAAAGAATTTATATACCATGAATATTATAAAAAGCACTTTCTTGATCCAGTTGTGAAAGAATTTGTAATAGACAAACATGGCATGCCAGGAGGCAAGATAGACACTAATTTAAAGACTTTACATTATTGTGGGTCTTTTTCTGTAAGCACATAGTAACCAGATTCATATGTCCATCAGCAGTGAACAATATGATAAACCAGAATGAGAATGAGCACTGTGCTAGTACATGTGGCCTGTTTGCTCCTGCTTTGTCCATTCTTCACAAAAGCGGGTAAGCAAGGAAGAAAATAATGTGATGTCCAAACAACCAAGATTCATAAATCAGCAACATACCCTGGTTTACAGCTGACATGAGTCTGGCTTGTTTGGATGCAGTTGAGTCATAATTTGAAATTTAGTAATCATCCAAAGCTCTCTTTTTCCTGATGATGTTCTCCAGTTGTGAAAAGACAGGGGAAAACTGAAAATAATATGCTGTGTGCATTGAAATACTGGTGGTTCACATGTTGTTTTTTACAACTAGAACTCCAAATTATGTGCAGACAGAACTAATCTGTCAAAGTAGTAAACAAAGTTAAAGTGTGATGCATGTCAGTATTGCATGTGTTTTCCTCATTGTTTCTTTCCATGCTTTAAAGTTTTAAGTAAGTCTTTGATCTCTAATATTGTGTCATCATGCATGTCTGCCATGTGGTTTGGAAGCAGCTTGTGATTTTCCAGCTTGACAAGTTCTGACATCAAGCAGGAGACTATAGCTAATAACATAATACAACTGGATATGCACGTTAGCTCTTAGAGCACTTGCATTGCAATTATTTACATACTTTGGGAAATAACTTTTCCCTTTCCTGATAGTTCAGTCATTTTTATATATTATTCTGATTTTGACTAATACCTTATGTGATTCAGCATCTGGTCATTTTGTAATTTCGGGGCATAGTGAGATTTGAGCAGGGAGTCTTGGAATAAGCACAGCAATAGTGCTTGATCTTGTGCAGAGTGCTTTCATCAGCAAGTAACTGCAGCCTGTGTTTGCACATGTGATACTGAAGAGAGGCATTTGAGGTCAAATCAGTACTTAAATTCAGATATTGTGTCAGATCTGATACATCTTTTGGACTTGCCGAACTACCCAAAGGTGATAACAGGACTTTGGAGACATACCTAGAAAGTGGAAAAAGCTTTTGACTTACTGTCATCTCTCTATATGTGAAGGTCACTGTCCCTACTCCAGTCCTATCATTTGGATTTCCAAGAGGAAAATCCCTGATGTAATATGGCATTTGTGAAAAATGGAATGCCTTTTAGGCTGTGGCCTTCAAAAAGTAACCAGAGCAGCTTACAGTAACAAAATCATAATAGTATTGAACCAAAATATAAAACAGTAAGAAAAGCAGATGCTCAAAACAAAAATACACCCCTAAACTGGTAAGAACAGCAGCAGCTTTTACAAAAGGCAAGGTGTTTAGACAAACAACACTGGTGAACAGCAGAAGGAACAAAACAAAACAGTCTTTGATCCTTAAAAAGTCACATTGCTAGATAGGCTTCCATAGGGAATGCATTGTACAGGACAGGCATCCCCTGCTTATTTGACAGATTAGGGAGCAGAACACTGTCAAAAATGCGGAAGCAAATTGACTCAGTGTTATCTTTTTATTAAATCTGTTCAGTCCTCAGGGTCGCTTTTCCTGTCCTTCCAGCTGGGAGCTGCACTCACGGTCATGCCATGGCCCACTCCTACAGCCACACCACAGGGATGGACAGGCTCAGACTCACAGCCAGCCAAGGGCAGTGCAGCAGCATAGCAACACATAGCAGCAGCAGCATGCAGGCATGCTGTCTGCAATGCACATGTACTGGGCCTGACCCACTCCCCTCTTGTTTGCTGGCTGGCTTGCAAGTGGGCTGCGTCATCCACATTCTTTCTCTGTAGGCTAGCACCATGTGGGGCTTAGAGCAAGATGTATAGCTCCAGAAGCCGATGAGAAGGTTTCTGGGGAAAAGATACCAACTTTACCTCCCAGTAGAAAATCCTGAGTCGAGCCTTTCTGTTCTGAGCTCCACCTTCAGGGCCTCCTCTTTAGACTAAGCTAAATTATAGACCTATATTGTTCTTTTGACCCAGGGTCTGCTCTTCAGACCCTTTTCAGTTAGTACTCATGGCCAATAGGGCGGACCAGATATTGAAAGCACATATGTATCTATAATTCAGCACAGTTGAAAGAGTGGAACATTGAAAAATGAGTGATTGAAAAGCAGGTGGACATCTGTATTCATACCATGAAAAAGCAGGCCCGTCTTATGTATTACTGTAAAGGGGTATATCAGATTATATTTTCTCAGTTCTCTCTGCTTTTTGCTAACCCCCACCCCCTTGCCCTGCATGTTCTCCCTCTTCTGCTTCTTCACTAGTTTGTCCTATACTCCAAAAAACACATTAATGTGGAAGACTCCTCCATTGTGTCCATTTTCAACCCACCACATTTTGTAGCTGTCTTTAAAGATTTGATACATGAAGGTGGTAGTTCTCAACCTTTGGTCTTCTGGGTGTGTTGGAGTTCAGCTCCCAGAATCCCTCATCATTGACCACGTTGGCAGAGGCTAGAAGCAAAATAAAGTGCAAAATAGGAGAATCAGGGTTGAAAAATCCTTCATCAAGGCAAAATTTTACAACATGGAAACAGTATTGAAGGGCTTGATGCAAGCATATATCCAGTAGGTCCCTGATATCCTCTAGACCATTATTCTCTGTTTCACTTATCCACAGTTGGCCCCAGGGCCACTGTGGGTCTGGGTCCTTGCTCTGCACAGCTGAAGGCCTTGTGCCTCTCTCAGACGAGGAAGGAGTTTCCCTCTCCTCCTGGTGAAGTCAGGCATGCAGTGAAGCATAGCTAGGTCCCCTGCACCTCTCTCAGTTGAGGAAGGAGTTTCCCTCCCCAGCCAAGAGAGGCACACAGAGAAGCACAGTCAGGCCCCTATGCCTTTCTCTTTGCCCAAGAGAGGCACATGATAAGGTGCAACCAGGCCTCAATGCCTTGCTTGGCCAAGAAAGGAGTCTTCCTCCTTCCCTGGCCAAGAGAGGTACATGGCTCCCCCTGTACTCCTCTTTGATGATAAAGGAGGCAGACTCTTGCCTCAACTGAGAGGTATGGGAAAGTCCAGTTGTGCAGAGCCATGTACCTCTCTCGGTTGAAGGAGGAGATGGATGCTCCTTCCTCAGCTGAAAGAGGCATGCAACATGGCCCTGAGCAGCCAGGCCTGTCAGATTTGGCACCCAAGAGGGAAGCTGCTCACCAAGCCCTGCTCTGAAGACAGGAAGGAAGGAAGGAAGGAAAGGAAGAGCTGGATGATGGACCTCCCTCCCTCCCTCCCAACCACTACCTTGGCCAACCTAGGGATCAGAATATAGCATTTGATACCCACTTTTTTTCACCATCCGTGGTAAGTCTGGGAATATATCGCTCACAGATATGGGGGCCTACTGTGTACAAAACTGCAGTATCAGAACTGAGAAAATGAAACAAAGTTTAAAGTTACTGTGAGTGGAACACACATATTGACTAGCTACTCGTGAAAGGCCAGTTTGAACAACTGCATGCTATTAAAAATGTACACTGAGTGTAATATGAAAACCAACAGGAAGGAAGTTCTGTAATAAAATGAGCAACATGTTACTAAAGAGCAACATCTCCCACTTGTACTCACCGAGTTAAGTTGTTCTAACCATTTATTAGTAACTTTTTATTGTTTTGTTTTGTTTTATTCATTTATATTATACCTTTCTCCCAATAACAAGACTCAGGTTGGCTAACAACATTTAAAATCAGCATAGATAAACAATTCAATAAAATATATAAAAGTTATTTTTAATAAAAAATATGAAAGTTATTTTTAAAGTAAAAAAAATTACAATTCATTTTAAAAAACCTACATGGGCAGGCACCTGTTGCCTCCATTGACTACAGTGGGAGAGATGCTTTGTGTGGCTTTTCATTTGTGTGTGTGGAAGTTGCTCCAGAAGAGGGTAGACTATAAAAACCGTAAAACCACATCGTTTGCATTATTTTATTGTAGTAATACACTTGTATCCTACCTTTGTTCCCATGAAATCAGAGTGGTGTATGTGGCTCTCCTCACAACAACCCTGTGAGGAAGTTCAAACTGAAACAGCATTACTGTTGGAGCAGATGGTACTGCAATCTGGGTCTCCCAGATGCCAGCCCAATCCCATTGACATGTGAAATAAACCAGCCATTTTTTAGTTTGGGATTATTTACTTCTCCATAGTTCGTTTTCATGGTACATACCACCTTGAGAAATTAGTGTTAGAGATACTCATTTTGCTCATGGTCATGGTCCAGGAATCTTAATTAGGTTTTTTAAATAGATGGTTCATAATGCTGCAAACTAGAGAAGAGATGTTTCATGCAGAGAGAGAGAAAGAGAGGATACAGTTGTATCAATGCTGAAATTTCAAGAGTTTGGCGTCAGTTTGGAAAATATCAAATAATAATCTACCGTAGTCCTGGGCAGTTTGTTCTGTTGTACTGTTACCATAATATATTTAAAGGCTCCAACTGTTTTCTTAGCCTATAATTTCAGAAGTACTTTGTCTTTTCCAGAGGCATTCCCATAATAATTTTAAAGTATATGAAGATAAGGGTGGGTAAAATATGGTCCTGAGGCTATATGTGTCATTTTAGGCTATTTTTGAAACCCTTGACCCCTGAAATTTCCTGGGCTGCACATTTTATGGCCAAAAAAAGGGGGGAGGATAAGTTCTTTTCTGGGATCTTCCACAAGCTTAACTTAATTTTTAGACTAGATTGCAGGACCCCCTCCCCTGCACAGTATAACATTATAAATACCCATTTTTCAAAATTAGAAGTGGACCTCTAGCTACTTTTAGGGGTTTTGTTTGTTTTTAAGCGTCTTAACAAAGCCATTTGGCCCCTGGAGAGTCACTGAGGCAGACACTCAGCCCATGGACCCATTACAGTTGCTCACCCTGATGTAAACAAACATGTTGGCTGAATGTGTTCTATGAAGAATTGAACTGAATTTGGTCTCTTGGAATTAAGTATAAAAGATCCTAGTTATGTGGAATGGAAACAAGCCTTGAAACACCCTGCAGACAAGCAGCTATGACTTAGATGTTTCAATAAAAAAATGTATAAACATCAGTTACAGAATCAGGTGATCTAGTAAATGCCTGTCTTTTCAGCTTAGTTCTTTGTACATACAAGAGCTGCAAGATTATATATTTATTGCTTCTGGCAACAGTAAAACTGAAATGTTTCATGTTCAAACAGCAGCTCCTAGACAAAAGTACATGTGCTGTATATTGAGGTAACGTAATTTCCCCCCAATTGTTGGCTTAAGTGAAGAAAAGTATAGCACTGTTCAGGTCTTTGACAATCTGCTGTTCCAAATTAAGATGTACTAATGCTCAGCTCTTACATTTTCAGCTGCTCTTGGTGTCCAGCAACCATCCTTACTTGGAGCATCTCCCACAATATATACACAACAAACTGCATTGGCTGCAGCAGGTCTCAGTACTCAGACACCAACAAACTATCAACTGACCCAGACAGCTGCTTTACAACAGCAAGCTGCTGCTGCTGCTGCTGCATTACAGCAGGTAATGGGAACTGCATTTCTGCTGATGCCATTAGCAACATCAGATGATGAGCTGACGGTCACATAAACTGAATTTATTTGAATTATTTCTGTGAAGTGACTTTCTTGTTGCTTTAATAACAAGCGCTGTACAGTTTTGATTTTAGTTGTCCTCCACGTGTAGAGATATCTTCATAGTCATTTAGGTTGCTATTTAATACCTTTTCAATGTTGTCAGAATATAGTATGTGCCCATAAATATGGACAGTCTTTTACTGGGAACAGATGTTAACTTTTCATTGTTTTTTATAACCATGGGCTAGCAAAGTGACAGGAATTGAAGAGAAATTAAATAAAAAAACAAAGTGTAGTGCAAACGCAAGAAAACTAGTGCTGTTGCTTTACAAAATTTTCATAGTTAGAACATCTTGGAGGAGAAAGGTTAGATTTAAAGGGAGAAAGATGTACAAAATTCTTAACACATACATACAGGACCTTAGTGTTTTCTCCCTGTTTCTTTTGTCTTATGCCCATGATATGCTGCTACTGTGGTGCCATTTTTAGAACTTTTTCTATGGGTGTAATTCTAAGTGTTTGTGCATCATGTAACAAATGTGATGACTTTATGATGGCATTATGTTTTGTCATCTGTGACAATATGGCCTTTGCATTTTCCTTATTCTGAATGAGAGGAAAGAAGAATCATCTGCACTATCAAGGCCATTGGTTCTTCCACCCTGTAGTTGTGATTTCTCATCAGTACTGTGCTGTGTAGCAAATTTTTCCCCTGGTCCAGTTCTATCCGGGTGGAATTGCATGTAATTTAATTCAGATGGGAGGGTGCATCAGCATGTTAGGATGTTAGGAGAACTAAAATGTTCAATAGGTGACTGGTGTAAATGTATATACAATGGATACAACTCATTGGGGATTCATATTCCTCTGCAACTTCTGTTCATTTCACTGGGTCTTGCTTAGGGATATTTTTCAGTAGTAACTGTTGCATCAGTTCAGCTTGTAGGGTCTGAAGTGACTTTTTTTGTAAGTAGCTGTGCGTTTCATTGGTGTATTGATAATATTTTGTACAATTGGTAAAGTGTACATATAATGTTTTTTGTCTTTACCTTTATTGATTTGGATTGGTTTTTATTTTCCTTACATTTATCTGAGATTCTAGCATGGGAATATATTAATTTTTGTACAGTACTTCCTAGTTATTTTGATTTCTGTATGTTTTTCAGCAATATTCACAGCCTCAGCAAACCCTCTATAGTGTACAGCAACAGGTTGGTGTAACTCTTTGTGTACATTGTTACTCTCCTATAATGTTTTGTTATTCTGGTTGAACTGAGCCACAAACTTCTAGGTCAGGATAAAAGCTCCACAAGTCCATTTTAGATTTCTATAATTATATAAGGAAATGGTTGAAATTGTACATTGCATAACATGTAAAACCATTAGACAAGATACTTGCTTACCTCACACTTTCTTTCTTTCATATATGTTTGTAAACACTGCTCAGGTGAAAATAGGTACATTTACTTTATATTGCATGAAAGAATACTTCATTGTAGTGAGAATTCAGCAGATAAAATGAGAAATCTAGTGCTATTACTTTCCTTGGACTTGAAAATAGTACTCTAAAAACAAGATTGGAGTAGTTTGTTTATATGTGCACTACAAACCAGAATGCATGTATTTTACACTTTTAGATGTTATGTCTGTATTTTTATCATCACATCAAGCTGGACACTTACTTGTGAAATCCTTTATCTTGTATATGTTATTGAAGCTTATTTATTTAAATTATGTGTATCACATTCTGTATAAGGAATCATGGGTGGTAGAGAAACGAGAGCAATTTAAACAAGTGAGCAATTTAAAGGAATCAGATACAGTTTAAATATATGAAACATGTTAAAGAATTTAACACCTAATACTTATACAGAACTTCTCAGTTTGTTCCAGCCAAAATCCTTAGATCCAAAAGCTTTTGTAAAGTACCATGTTTTAGCTTCTGCCAAAATGAAGTCAACATACATACAATCAGGCCTTGAAAGGGAGGGCGTTCTACAACAGGGTCACTGGAGCCTTTTCTCCTTTTTTTCTGTGGAGCATATTGTTCCCACTAGTGAGACAGAGAAGCGGGGCCCTTCTGGGTGATCTCAGTATTCAAGGAGATAGGTAAAACTTAACCCTGAATAAAATGGGAAACAGAAAAAAAAAACAGCATTTTTTCTTACCACAATAGTAGTTTAAGGATATATTCCAGTGTTTAGAATTAGATGGTAAGCCTAATTTCTTATTTTATCAGAAGTCTCCAAAACTACATTTCCCTGTGTTCTTGGAAGATAGCTGTTATGACACAAAATATATGGAAGACATCTAGTGTCCTTGCTATGTAAGGGGAGATTGTTCCTATCCTTTGTACCAAGCCTTTTCTTTGAGCTGCATCTGCTAGGGCATCTTAGCAGAAAATGTTTGTTATAAGTTAGAAAGTTATAAGCAGAAAAAGTTTGTTATAAGTAGAACATGTCAGTGTGGTAAGTAATTTGGTGTACTGGAAAGTGTGTTTTCAAGGAAGTCTTATTTTGGCTTCAACAATGGAATTTGCTTGTTGCTGATTTACACCAGTCTTGCCCTGCTGTTGCTGTTTATCAAGTTGATTGTTACTCCAAGGAAGGAAGGAAGGAAGGAAGGAAGGAATAAATATATAAATGCGGTTACAGAAAAAAGAAAGTGTGCAGTGTGTCAAAACTTAATTCATGATGTTATTTATCTTTTTAAGTTGCAGCAGCCTCAACAAACACTTTTGACCCAGGTTAGTTTGCTTTTATGAATGATCTCTGTGTAAGAAATCATGTGCCTATTGGATGTTTCTGTTTTTTTTAACACATTGTTGCCCTTTGTGCATGGTCTGCTATATAATGTGAAGTGTTATATGTGGCCTGCTGTATAAAATGAACACATTTAATTTTAAGAAGAATATTTCATAAGCACTATCAGACATGTTGTTGCTTTTAAGTTCTAAATTTAGTGGATGCAGGCTTCAGACTACAAACTTAATACTGTACAGTTATTTTCAGACATCTCTTAATCCAAAAAAACCCAACCCTAATTTTGTTGTATTCAGAAGAACAGTGATGAACAAAAGGTGCATACATATCTTTTTTTTTCCTTCAGAGGAACTTGGTTGAAAAGTATACCATATTTGCCAGCATATAAGATATACTGGCATGTAAGACACACCCCATTTTCAAAGGTTATTTTTTGGGGGGGAAATTAGTACTGGTATGTCTTATACACTGGTGAGGCTTCCCCCTTCCCTTCCATTTCGCCTCAGCAGGTGTTCTCCCTACTAAGGCAAAATGCGTAGGAAAGAGAGGGGGAGCTTTAGGGAAGTCTAGGTGAGCATTCCTTTCACCCCTAGACCCCCCTCCCTTTCTATGCATTTTGCCTCAATGGGAAGTTCTCCCCACTGAGGCAAAACAGAAGGGAAGAGGTGGGTGGGGAAGCTTATGGGACTCCTCTTTTCACCTCCTCCCTTCCCTATGCATTTTGCTTTGGCATGAAGAAGGAGGGAGAGTGAAAAGAGGGCTCACAATGATGTACCTGGTGTATAAGACATAGCCCATTTTCAAAGGCTGTCTTTGGGGAGAAAAAGTGTGTCTTATACACCAGCAAATACAGTACTTTTCATAGTATTTCATAAGAAAGTATGAGGGGGGATACACAAACACAAATAAAGTGATAAAAAGAAGAAGAAGGTAGGTAGTTGAAATGAGAATTGACGCTAATGAAAAAAATAGAGGAACAGCAGTTGAAATCTGAGTATGTTTTCACTTAGAAACTATTTATGCAGTCATGACAAAACTGTATCAGCTGTCAGTTCATGATGGATTGAAACAGGCATGATTCCCCACCCCATCTCTTTAGACTGAGGGATTGAGGGTCCTTTGCCATTTGTCAGCTAATCTCTCTTGCGACTTCTCATCATCTTCAGGCCAGCTAGGTGTCCAGCTTGTGATGATAGTGAAAACTAGACAAGCAGAGTTAACATCAGTCCTCCACTTATGCATTCTTAAGTCTTAGTACCTCAGGATATTTCTGTGGGAAAATTAACAGGCTATTTTGGCAATCTTTTAGGCTGTTTATTATACACAATCATAGATATATGAATACATATATTCTCCTTTTCTTTACCAGAGACCCTTGTAAATATAATTTGTTTCCAGAGACCCCCAAGACTTAAGATGTAAATATTTAAATTTAGATTTAAATAATCAAATATTTATTTAAAGTTGTTCATCGGGGTTCTTCAGATTTGGAGAGAATAAGTAATTGCACACAGTTTTATTAAAATACTGGATTTGCTGTTTAGGGAGCAGTGCTTAGAATTCTCAGGAAATTAAAATAAATGGCAGTTAAAGCAGAATCCTTGCACTATATTTTTATATAGTAAAAAGGCTCCAGAGTTTAAATCCCTATTCAGACTTGGAAACCCACTGGATGACCTTGGGCAAGCTACACAGCCTCAGAGGAAGGCAATGGCAAACCCCTGCATAAATCTTGTCAGGAAAGCCCTACTGGAGTTGTATGGCCATACGTCAGTCGTTTGAAGGCACATAACCAACAAATTCCTTCAGAAAAACACAAAAGCAGTTCTAGGCATGAAAATAACTCTCAGTCTTCCTGAAACTCTGCATTACATTGGGATAATCCCTACTTTGAGACGGATTAACATTTGAAGACCAAGTCGATCAGCAGTCACCCCTAAAGTATGTAATGGAGCCATACTCTCAGACATAAATGAATTTGAATAATCATCAGGTTCTGGATGGGACAGCGATTAACTGGTATGAGGCTGGGGAACCCAAGCTGTAGGATTTTGTGCAAACTTAACTTAGCATTCAAATGGGAAACTGCACTTGAGTCCACCAAGCTGAGAAAGGAAAATCAGATGTAAAGCAAGGTGCAAAACTATTTAAGCTAATTGGTGTTATGAAGGGGGATCAAAAGGTTTTGTTAGGAATCCATGAGCTTTTACACCCTGTTAAGTTTGAGGAGCCTGCCTGCTTTTTTTTTTTTATGTAACCTTCTCAAGACCATGATCTGTGCAGAGACACAACACAGACTCCACCTTCCCCAGATCCCCTCCAATTTAAACCCACAGGAAAGAAAAGCATGGGAGGTCAAAAAGACAAAGCTTCCTTAAAGTGAGCTTCCTCTACTTTTTCTTTTCTCTCTTCTTCCTCTCCTTTTCTCATTCTCTTTTCCTCCTGGAAGAGAACTTTTTTCTTCCCAGCTTTCATTTTCCCCACACATGATTGTTATGTTGTTGCACCTGGTGCTTGTCAGGACAAATGCACCTATAAATGCCAGTAACTTTGGCCAAGGAGGAAAGAAAGCAGGGACATAAGAGGCAGGAACAAGACAAAAAAGAGAGGAAGGCAGAAGGAGTCTTCTGCTGCCACTGTACACATTCAGGAGCATTCAGCCCTGAGGGAAGGGGCAAACATATCACACCCGTCTCGAGTGGCTCTGTTCTTCAGGGGCTTCACAGCCCACTGCTACCCCTCTGCTGGGGATGGTCCCTGCCTGCTGCTTGCACTCGCATTCCTGCCCGCTCTTCCGAGGGCAAGCAGGCAGACATGACAGATCATGGCAGTAGTGGCAATGGCTGTTCCTGCTGCTGTTGCTGGCAGCAGTGGCAGCAGTAGCCCTGAGAGTGCCAACAGTGGAGGTGGTGGCAACAACAGCAGCAACACATGTCATTAGCATCTGGAGCCTTACCTGAGGAAGCAGATTCTGCCACCGCTGCCTCTGCTACTCATGGACCCCTCGTGCGGGTGGGCGGGCAGGCAGGCAGGCAGTGCTCTCATTCCACACCAACATCTCACTGGATAGGCGGCCAATACTGCAGGAGGTTGAGGGCAGTGAAGAAGAGATTGGGGCCAGTGCTGCTGCTTCTGCAGCCTCCATTAACAGCTGCACCAGGATTTGCCACAGCTTGAGCACTTTATAGTCACTCACCTGGCGGCGGCAGCAGCAGCAACAACAACTTGAGGCGTATAACCCTAGCACCTGTAGCATCTCTAGTACCAGGCTTATGAGCCCCTTGGAAGCAGCAGGGCTTTGTGGACCTCCTGTGAGGGGTCTGTGGACTATAGGTTAAGAACCATTTGCTTAGCCAATTATCCATTAAGAATACCATCTCACTGGTTGAGGAACATTTCCAAACAGGCATCTGTGAACACACAGGCATCCAAGGGTTAATCTCTTTGAGCACTGTTACATCTAACAGCATCTGTTACATCTGTAAGTATCTTAACAGGTATCTATTACAATTATAATGAGACATGTGTCTATTTTAGCATAGCCTGGATTGGACAGTAAAGATTTTCTCTCTTACCAGCACACTTTATTTACCAGTGTGTCTGGGCAGTTACCAGTTATGAGGAACAGCAGGTTGGAGGTTATATCATAGCTTCCTCTTCGTCTGTTGCAGATCGCCTAAGCAGTCTGATTTCAACCTCTTCTTGGCTTTTCTTATGGTCTCCTTAGCCTCCACCTAGTTTATCAGTTGTCTTGTCTGATCCAATCAAAACAACGGCACCGGTGGTATCCTGTTTCTGTCAACAATCTCTCCAATCAGATTAGTGGAGATAATATAAACAAACTGGGATAGAGCTAGGTCTTGACTTTTGGCTGCTTTCCATTGGATTACATGTGTGTGCCTGGTGTGGGTTTATTAGCAGTCAAATCTACTTATATCTCTATGTTGATAGAAATGCAAACATCCTGATCTCTTTGTTCACCTTTGAGTAGGTATTCTGCCCAACTTCACCTTGTATCTTTGTTCCCAGTAAAAAACACACACATACATACATACATACATACATACATACATACATATAACAGTTGCTGTGTGCCTTCATTTCATTTCTGAGTTACAGCAACCCTAAGGTGGACTAGCAAAAGATTTTCTGGGGCTGAGAGCGTGTAATACACTCAAGGTCACGTGGTGGGTTTCCATGGCTAAGTGAGGAATCAAACCCTGGTCTCCATGGTCATAGTCCAATTGTCAGACCACTGTACCACACGGGCTCCAGTATATATATATTGGAAGGAAGGAAGGAGTAATGCAAATGTGAAACTATGTGAGAAAATTGCAAAACAAATTATCCAGATAGAATATAAAAAATTACAGTATAAAATTACAGTATAAAATAAAGCTAACTATCATATTGATATGCAGCCATGCCTCTATTAAGAAAACCTCTGACAAAGAAGTTTATTTTAGCAAAATCTGTTTATGCCTCCAAACTCCCTTTTTCCTCCTCATCTTGTGTCTGTCTGAAAGTTTTTTTCAGAAGCACTGGCACTGGGAGGATGGTAAAGCAGGGCTGGAAAAACATAGACTTTTGCTGTCAGGTTACAGCAGTAAACAATAAAATAAAGCTTAAGCTGGCAAAGAATGAGATTTTATTCTAGCCAGTCCTTCTGTAGCCATGTGTGTCTGCCTGCAACAGGTGAGGTAAACAATAGGTGCCTTTAGAATGAGCACACATCAACAGCAGAACAGTGAAAGGGGGAAGGGAGATAGGCCTTCCTTACCTCAGCTATCAACAGCAGGTTAAAAGTTATAAAAAATCTAAATAGAAATCAGAAGTAAAGTGGAGGCTTGTGAAAGAAAAACGCATTCCTGAATACACATTTGAAGAAGGTTTCAAGCAGTCTCTAAAAGGTTCAAACTGTTTTTGTTTACTTATGTAAGATTTACCTGACCTAGTTATTTCATTTCACATGTGCATGTTGGTGTGTATGTGGGTGTGCACATACCTCCAGATCTTTCTAATTACAGTGACCTATGATTTTTGTAGGGTTTTCTTAGGCAAGGAGTACCCAGAGGGGCTTTTGGCAGCCTGCACAACTGGGCATTCATTGGTGTTCTCCTGTCCAAATACAAACTGGACAAGATTTGATGCCTTTAGGGTATTTGGTCCTTAGTCCCTACATTAGTTTTGGATAAAATGTTTCTGAAGTTTGTTGGCCTGCTCTTGTTTTTGAGAAGTATGCTATCCCTATTTTTTCTATGTTATTTCTGCTTGTAGCACCAAATTTTCTATTAAAGAAGTAATGCCCAGGAACACATCTACTTTGTTAACTGAGATATGCCTGTATGCGTATATTTCAGATAGATCTACCATATACGCATGATTTTACACATAAAGCATCAGTAGTTCCAAGAGGTTGTTCTGCCACTGCAAGCAGGTGATATTTCTGAGCTGTTGACTCAGGTCATAGTATTCCAGTGTGTTAATAAGAAAATTAGTTTTAACCATTCTTGTCCCCAACCTTCAAATGGTGTTGCTTTTATGTACTTTTTTTGTATTGCATCTTTTGTTCAGAAACAATGAAATCCAACATTGTAAAAACAAACTCCTATTTGGTCAATAGAACAGTCCCTTTTTCTCCTGCTTTCTGCAACCCGCTTGTGCCTCTCTAAATGTATTATGGTGGGTCCCCAACCCTTCAGGGTATAGATTTGAGAGAGACAGGGGGATTATGGGGTGGGGTGGGAGTTTGATTCAGCAGTTAATCTCTTCCATTAGTATGTAGAACTTTATCTGTGTAGGAGTACTTTTACATGGTGTAGAAAAATGTGAATGTTGGCATAATCTTTTGCTTTGTTTTGTATTCAGCCAGCTGTAGCACTGCCAACCAGCCTCAGTTTATCTACTCCTCAGCCAGCAGCACAAATTACTGTTTCTTATCCAGCACCACGATCAAGTCAACAGCAGACTCAACCACAGAAGCAGCGTGTCTTTACTGGGGTAGTTACCAAGCTACATGACACATTTGGTTTTGTGGATGAAGATGTATTCTTTCAGCTCAGGTAAGTTAATTCTGCTGCCTTTGAGTAATATATGATAGTAGCTATATGCAATATATGCAATATGCAACTTGATTTTAGTGGAGCCCATTATAAGTATATCACGGGTGGGGGTAAATCTTCCTCAAAATTTACAGTTCTTAATTCCTCAAAAGTCTTTATGTCAGTAATCCTTATTAGAAGCCTATAAAGGATATTTATGTTATTCTCATCCTCATAACTTTTCCTTAACTTACATAGTTTAACAATCATAAAATAATTCCCTCCCTCTTTAATAAATTTTGAGACCTGTTTCATAAAACAAATATATTTGGAATGTTAATTGTAAGATCTTTTTTGGGAGCATAATATCTAATAATGTGATGATATAAATTTTTCAGTGCTGTGAAAGGGAAGACTCCTCAAGTAGGAGACAGAGTTCTAGTAGAAGCAACCTATAATCCTAATATGCCTTTCAAATGGAATGCACAGCGAATTCAGACGCTACCAAACCAGGTATATATAAATGTTTAGTGTGAATGTTGTTGGCATGTTTAGCATAAAGCTCATTTACAAGGCATTCCCTTTTTCCCCTCATTAGAACCAGACTCAAACCCAGCCTTTACTCAAGACTCCTCCACCTGTACTTCAGCCCATTGCACAGCAGACTGCATTCAGTGTTCAGGCACAGCCGCAGCCACAATCGCTGTTGCAGGCACAAATAACAGCTGCTTCTATTACACCTTTGCTTCAGACACAGCCACAACCTTTGTTACAACAGCCACAGCAGAAAGGTATTCCCTCAAAACGTGACATTTCTTCTTTTCTATTTAACATTAGATGTCATTATTATTTTAATGTTCAAGAATATTGTTGGCTGGAGGGTAGCAAGGCTGCATCATCTTCAGATAACTTCATAGTTGTGTTGAGGCAGAGAGGCTGCATTCAGAATCACAGAAAATCACATTTGGAACTATAAGCTTGTGTATTCCCCCACACAGGAGGGAGGGGAATCTGAATCTTGTAGTCACAGTTTGTACCAAACAAAAATTTACAGTTTTGTGCACACATGGGAAACTGCAATTTGTATAAACCATAGTTAGGTAACCAAATTGATTATATTTAACTGAGTGTACATTGAACTAGCTTCTTTTGTTCAGATGAAATGGCACACTGATTTATTTAAAAAATCTGAGTAGAAATTTTACATGACTGTTTGAATGTAAAGGAAAAGAAACTTGTAAGCCTGAGCCTCATTGCAGCATACCCTAATACAATTGAACATAATATCTCAACATGGCCAGAAAAAAAGTGTTTTTCAATAGTATCTAAACAAACAAGATTCCTCATTCATTGAGTTGTTCTCTCCCAGTCATGCTGTTGGTTACAGTTCCCAGACAAATTTGTTCATTTGTTAATGGTCTGTTTCTTGTTTTTAGGGATCTTTTATTCTTTAGATACCATATGCTTTCCATGTTTAATAATATATGTCACATTGTGTTTGCAAAACTTTGGATGCATTGTTATTGGACAGTTAGGGGATGGGAAGGATGCTGTAAAATTCTTCCTTTTGTACTGTATTTTAGTTACTTCTTTAAGAAAGGGATTGCTTATCTTTTTAGTGATCTGCCTTTTAAGAGGCAATGTAAGTAGCTATGGTACTTCAGGGAGGATTGATTCTTCCTTCTCCATGGATATCAATGTTATAGTCCATCACTTTGGCAAAGATTTACTATTTGTTTTATAACTGAAAAGCTGATTAATACAGATCTGCGTTGGGCATGGATAAACCACCCTTGATGATTTATTTATCTAATCAATTTTGAAAACCTGAGTTTCTTCCCATTTGCAACAAAAAGTTCTAAAGATTTTTTTCCATGCTATTATGTTTTCCTGTGGTCATTCAAGTGGAATAGCCTGGATCAGAAAATCAAATTTAGGCAAGAAATATACTTTTACAGTGATGATTCTACTTAGCAATTACAAGTTTAATTTCATCCAAGTGATTAACTCTTGAAAAGTATAGATAGTCGTGGTTGAGATTAATAAAAGTCCATGCATTAGCCAATACAATATACCAAGAGGATTGTTGCTCAAGGAATATTGTATAGCCTCTACAAATAATACTAGAGGCTTCGTCTCCAGACTGTAGACCACATTGATGGAAGATCAATATCAAGTATATGGGGGTGCTAAATGGGCATAGGAAACTGATTTAAATACTGAAATAACTGAAATGACTGGAACAATATATGTCTTTTTAAAAGAAAAGGTATATCAAACATTTAAAGATAGCATTTAACACCAGTAAAATTATTGTATATTAATAAAAATTCCTCCCCAGTACTGGCAAGTATGTAATCAAAAAGGCACACTGTTACATTTGTGGCTCACTTGTCCTAAAATAGCAGACTGCTGGCATCAAGTACTAAACTACATAACTCAAATCACTAAACAACAAATAACATATGACAATAGACTCCTAGTTTGGTCTCTCCTCATAAGAAATAAGAATCTTAAATATAAAAATCTTATCTCTTGATGGTTGTCTTTAGCAAGATTAATTGTAGCTTAACTTTAGGAGTCTGAAAAGAAAATAGATATATATACCTGTTGGAGGAATATATGAGATGTGGCTTTGAATGAAAAATTATTCCAAGAGAATAAAGTGTTAGGAGGACAAAAAACAGAACATATTCATTGAAACATGGATGCCACTTATTGACTTTATGAGATCCAGATCTTAGGCCCTTCTGATTCACACTGGAGATTTAGGAGGGGACTGTTGGATATAGATTGAACTTGGAGAGAAGGGCAGTGGATATCACGTTTACAGGTAGATATCTTTAAAAACAACAGTAACAGTCTCAGTCTAGTGCACAGACCTTGCTAGATCAATCCACATTTTTCATTATTAATGATATCGTTTCTTCAGTGTTAAGGTTTTCAAAGTTTAATTTTTTTTAATTTTAAAAAAATTTAATGTTTAAAAAATCTTAAGTTTACCAAGACTGTTATTTGTGTATTTAAAGATATCTGTACCTTTTATATAATGTGATGTTTAAATTTAATTAATTACATTTAGTTAAAGAACTTTTAGAAAGAAGTTCCTAGATTTCTAGCTAAAATAGGTTGGCATTAGGACTGGCAAACTGAGCAGTTCTGTAGTATCTAGAGTAAATGAGAAAATAAGGTATCATCCATATAGTCTTGACAGTTTCTGTTTATTGTATTGTAATGCCACACAGAATGGCTTATTAAAAGATTTCTGTTGACCACCATACTGATGTGAAATAGGAGAAAATTTACTGTATGTTTTTCCTTGGAGCATATCTCTGTCTGGTGGGCTTGTATGTCCTTAACACTGTTTCTCAGGCCTGTTGTTTTCATGCTGTCGTCAGCTGTTGTATATATTCTCCTGAATATGGTTTTTAGCCTTTCCACTCTAATCCAGACCCTTTCCCTTTGCAGCATGAGAACTTTAGATCACACAATTCATAGAAATACAAATATTTTATGTATGTGTAGTAGATAAGTCTTTGGATATTTGCTGGAATACAGGGCATCATCCTCTTGCATTGCTTTGTGGAACAATTTTATTGCTAGTAGTAAAAATATTGAATTGTGCATGATTTCAGGGTGAGTTTGTGTTAAATGGACATCCTGTGTTTCCTTGTGAGCATTTGAAGCAGTTGAAGAATAAGTACTTGCCTCATTTTGCCTGTGATTAGCCATGACTCTACAGTATGTGGTCACTGCCTCCTTGTACATGATTCCCTTTCAGATGTTGGGAAGTGCTAGTCACAAGACATGTAGTGGGCAAGCAGAAGATGCGCTCGTTTAAAATGAAGGATGGGCCTAAGAATAAACAGCCAGAATAACACATTGTTGAAGTGAACACTGACTTTTATCATATCTTGCTGGAAATAAATGATTGAGGCAAAACTTGATAGCAAGTCAACTTTTTCTGAGTAATGGGGATTCAATGTCTTCAGTGTATATATGAACTCTAGGCCTATTTTTTTCAGGATGTGCTTTTTTACCAATTTTTATAAAAGTGAAAATAATTGCATATCCCAGTACAATGAGGTTTGCATTGAGGTGCTACCATTTCAGTGGGCTTTTTGTTTATTTTTTAAGCAGAAGAGTAAAATGAATGCAACCTATTGGGCTAAATGCGATGCCCCTTATGTTGCTTATGCATGCTATCAGATAATTGGATTTTGACTACAAGCTTTACTATATTTTAAAGTCCAATGGTTATAAGAAAATTTTCCGTTACTAAAAAGAAGTGTTAAATGGATAATGTGATGAATATATTACCTTTCGTTTTATAACATGCTTATGGATATGAAATGAACTTAAAAACATGTGGAATTTTCCCCCCAGCTGGTTTGCTACAGCCTCCTGTTCGAATAGTTTCACAGCCTCAACCAGCTCGAAGATTAGATCCACCACCCAGATTTTCAGGGCGAAATGACAGAGGAGACCCCATGGCTAACAGAAAAGATGACAGAAGGTGTGATACAATAACTCCACTCAATCTTCCATGCATATTAGAGAGAATTCATACTTTAAATTTTTGAAATTTAGATGAAAATACTGTGCAAATTTGTTACAAAAGTGTGCTTTCAGAAGAGTAGTTTTGTATTAACTGTAATGTGCTGATGTTACTTCTAGAGTAATAATAAACTTGTCAGCTATAATATATCCCTAATGCAAAGGCTAAAAGGAGACATTTATATTTCATGTATGGTTAAGTCGTGAAAGGGAGCGTGAAAGACGTAGGTCACGAGAAAGATCACCCCAGAGAAAACGTTCTAGAGAGAGGTCACCTCGTCGAGAAAGGGAACGGTCACCACGAAGACCACGGCGTGTTGTTCCACGTTACACAGTCCAGTTTTCAAAGTTCTCATTAGACTGGTACGTTGCTCAGATGTTACACTGCATTTTTATTTCTGTTTATGGAAAAAATCTTATAGCTTTAATATAAGTATGTACTAGATAAATCTAAGAGACAGATTCCTGTTTTAGGGCTCCTAGACTTTAGGATCTGAATGGCATTTGTTGTCGATTTCACTTTGTTTTTCCCCCCACTAATTCTTTAATCAACCAACAAAAGGCATACAGAATTAAAGAAATTAAGTCCAAGAATTTGTTTTCAGTACAAAATTTGCTACAATTTACAGCCATTCCTTGCAAGAATCTGTTCTAATTACTTCAGGTTTCCTCAACTCCAGCAATAAAATTTAATGTGGAAGGTAATTATTTTCTTACTGCTAGCAATTAGAAAGCTACTGCAGATCACCAAGGGGTCTGCCAGCAGATCCTGATGTACCTTCTGCTTACTTGTGCTTTAAATTTTAAAGCAAGTTGCCCTTGTTGAAACGTTTATATGTGATTACATGCACAGACATACACGTTTTCATTTCAGTTGTGTCCCCTGTAAAATTCTATTCAATTAAGATTGAGTGCACTTTTTAAATATTGGTTTCTGTATTAGGCATTTTTACAATAATTTCACATAGCTCTCACCATCATGCAGGAATATTGGGCAGTAAGTGTTAATAATATAAATGTGAGTAACTGAAGGGCTTTACTGGCAGTATAAGGCACTCACATATCTGCGTATATCCTGTGATAATTCAGCATTTTGAGAATCTTAGCTTTAATTTGAAGGTGGGAAAAGTTGCTAAGCCATAAGGTAAGAGGCAGAAGCTTGAAAATATGAAGAAAATATAGATGCTTCAGGAAAAAGGATTTTGGGATGACTTGTGTAGATAGCAAACTACTTTTTGTTTGTTAAAGAATGTTTAAAATTTCTATATAAGAGACTTTAAAGGGACATTGTTGTTGTTGTGTGCCTTCACATCATTTCTGACCTATGGAAACCCTAAGGCAAACCTCTCACAGGGTTTTCTGTGCAAGATTTGTTCAGAGGGGATTTGCTTTTGTCTTCTTCTCAGGAGTGTGAGCTGCCCAGGGTCATCCAGTGGGTTTCCATGGCTGAGCAAGTATCTGAACCCTGGTCTCCAGAGTCAGAGTCTAGCGCTCAAACCATTAGTTCACACTGGCTCAAGCTATGCCTAGTGGGATAATTCAGGAAGCACAGAATTTGCAGAAGCATTAACAAAGGGAGCATTTCCTCCCTTGTTTCTGAATTGCAGTTTTTAATATTAGTGCATGAAGTATAGAGACAAACTTGCTAAAAATTGAGCTGCTTTATAGTAACGCCAAAAGTTCTAGTTCTATATGTTTCTGATTCTAAACTATTTCCGTCCCAAATCTCTTTATAATTGTGAGGTATGTGTTCTTGTTGTTTAGTCTTAGTTGTGATATGATGGAACTGAGACGACGATACCAGAACCTGTACATACCAAGTGACTTCTTTGATGCTCAGTTTACATGGGTGGATGCTTTTCCAATGTCAAGACCATTTCAGCTGGGAAACTATTGCAACTTCTATGTAATGCATAGAGAGGTAGATCCTTTAGATAAGAACATGGCTGTATTGGACCCACCAGATGCAGATCATCTTTACAGTGCAAAGGTGTGTATAATTTTCTAAATATCACACAGAAACATGGAAGAAAAAATCTCTTCATGATAACCAAATATAATTTCAGTGGCTCTTCTCTTGAATTGTCAAAACATGGGCAAAAGGAATTAGTTTACATCGGGATTAAATTCTTTTCTAAGTGCTTGTGGGGAAAAACCCCCTGAGAAGATCCTATAAAACACATGAAAAATGGAGGAAACTTTTCAAGATGTTGAAGATATAGTGTTTACTAGCTAAAAAGCCTGACGTAGTCTGGTCTTCAGGTACTTTTAAGACCTTTGGGGGAGAATATAAAGCACAACATATGAATGCATGTGCGCAAACAAAACGTAAAAGTCACTTTAGTAGTTGTTCATTGGTAATGTTCTGCATATACATACCTGAAGCAAAAGAGATTACTTTTCCAAAGGGTTCTGGTGTGATTTTGTCATGACTGAAAGCATATGAAGGGAAGGGAAAAGATTTTAAAGATTACCAGTACATGATGAAAGAAATTGATAACTACTCTAGTGATTGACATTCTCTGAAATAACATTTTGTCCCCCTAAATGCCCCCTAAAGCTCTCTAGGAGGTGTGGGACTGTTTCACCATATTTAGGGAGGGGATGTCCCCAGGCCATTTCAGGCCCAAGAGTAGCTGTTTTTTCCCCCCAAAAAAGTAGTAAACCAAAAGTTATGTCCCAGTGTTTCTTCCTGGTGTTCTGGAAACTTGGTAACATGGTTGAATGTCAACCTGTAGTTCAAATGGTTAGATGGCATCTGTCCCATGTCCTTAAAAATCAGAATGCATGGGCTGTGATACTTCAGCAGGGTTGTAGGATGCTGTTGTATATGGATAGCCCCTGATCAATTAATATAGAACCTTCATTTTTAAAATCAGTTTCACTTGAACAGTTGTGTTGTAATCCAGAACTGCAAAAAAGGGAAGGTTATATTGGAAGACCAGAAGTGTGAACTGTCAAAATGTAAAATATGTGTTGACATCTAAGGGCTTTCTGTACAAAGAATTGGCAGATGGATCCCCTTTTACCTTAACTTTTAAGTCCAGTAGAATAGAATAAAATAAAAAAATAAAATGAAAGATGATTGTGTCTGTTTCTGGAAGATGAATTAGCAGAATCAGTTTGCCTGTGTGTGTAAGTTGATGGAGAACAAGAAATGGAGAATGTATTTTGCACTCATGTTCTGTTGGTGAAATTCTCATAGACAATTGATTGGCTACAGAATGTTGAATTAGATAAAACCTTGGTCTGATCCAACATCATGGTTCTTAGGTTTTTATGTTCTTTATCATTTAATCATTCAAAACTTACTGGTTGCTTTTCAGCTCCATGCATAGATCAATACTGTTTGAATTCAGCAAATCCTTACTGGATATTAGATTTTGTTTAATAACCTCTTCACCTTATCGTGTATCTTGTTGTTTTAACAGGTGATGCTTATGGCCAGTCCTAGCATGGAAGATCTGTATCATAAATCTTGTGCCCTTGCTGAAGATCCCCAAGAGGTCCGGGATGGTTTTCAACACCCCGCTAGACTTATTAAGGTAAAAACTCTGGTTTCTCTCAACGTATTGTATATAGAATGTTTTTTTAAAAGTATATATCCTGATTTTGCAATGTTACTGTTTGTGGCATAATGACTTTTTTATAGGATGACAGACCTTGCACAGAAGTCTTGCAAAATGAATGAGTAATGATGCTTAAACCTATTCCATTACTGAAATAAACTGAGGAAAACAAAAACTGAACTCATTCCTAAGCAAGACAGGTCACACAAAAATCAAGCATAACAACGTATTTAAACATTAAAACAATATTAAAAGCAATAATTAATTCTTCTTTTGATGTGCCTTTACAGCATGGAGAAATTTCTTTTTTTCTTAGTTAAATAGCCTCTCTTTTCTAGTTTTTAGTGGGTATGAAGGGTAAAGATGAAGCCATGGCTATTGGTGGACACTGGTCTCCCTCGCTGGATGGACCTGACCCGGAAAAAGACCCGTCTGTGCTGATTAAAACTGCTATCCGTTGTTGCAGGGCTCTAACAGGGATAGATTTAAGTGTATGCACACAATGGTAAGTATTATATTCTTAAAATAATTTGAAGAAATCAAAGCATGCTTACGGTTCTCTTGAAATTGATTTTGATAAAACCAACATCTTCCTTTCTTTATCAGCACCAGCAGCTGTGCAGGTAAACTACTGAAAGTGATGCCCTAGTTAATACAAAATTGATTTGGTGCCAAAAGGTTTGAAGAACAATGAACTTTAAAATTATGCATTTGTTGTGTGATCTTTGCAGTGTTTATATGTTAAAATATTTTTCATTTCACACATAGCTGGAGGAGATCTTCAAGGAAACTTCATTTCATTATTTTCGTGTTATAAATAATTAGATGTTTGGGGGCAGCCATATGTTCTCTTGGTGGATTTGCTACTTCTGTGTTAAATTACCTGTTGACAGCTTTGTCAGAGAATACCTGCCATACACAAAATTTAAAATATAGTTCCACTTTTTTTCAGATTCAGACCAATGTAGCACAGTTTAATTCAAAATGAGAAATACATTGCCATTTGGCAGTTGATATTTCATGTGTTTCTTTACAGATTCATGGAGTAAATTGTACAAGTTTTCAAAGAGAACATATGACTTTCATATTTTTTTTTCTTTAGAAGAAATTCAGGTTGTCGCAGCAAAGTTTCTTTACTTGATGTGCTACAGTGATCTAGGCTCTGTAAAATGTATTGTAGAATTTTTTTTCCAACATGCTTCTTCCCTTGCAACAGGTACCGTTTTGCAGAGATTCGCTACCATCGCCCTGAGGAGACCCACAAGGGGCGTACAGTTCCAGCTCATGTGGAGACAGTGGTTTTATTTTTCCCGGATGTTTGGCATTGCCTTCCCACCCGCTCAGAGTGGGAAACCCTCTCCCGAGGATACAAGCAGCAGCTGGTCGAGAAGCTTCAGGGTGAACGCAAGGAGGCTGATGGAGAACAGGCACTGAACGCTAATCCCTTTTTCTATTTCTGCTTCTCACAGGCACAGGAACACAGGCACAAAATGCACACCACATACTACACTACAAACATACCTAGGAGGAACATAACTGGTAACAATGACTGGTAAACCAGCTTTCAGCAGTATAGAACCTTTTGGTTTTGTTTTGTTTTTTGTTTAATTACAGCTAGTGTACTAACTTAAAAGCGTGTGCTGATACAACAAGTGGAATTAAAACTGTGCACTCAATGCACAAATCTTTGTACTCTTAGAATTAGTTGCTGGAATCTGGGACCAGTTGTTGAGTGAGATTCAGCTTTAAATGTTGTGTTAAGCATCTTGCTATTTTACCAAAAACCTTAAGTTTTCTTTTGTATGTTAGCCTCTAAAAAGAATGGTCTTGGAAATAAGCAAGATATTGAAATAACAGTTTTTTAAGGCTATGTGGCTGATTGGCATCTTGGAAAATGTAAAAGGTCTAACAAAATGAGGACCATTTTGGGTGGTTTGAAAAATTGGGGAAGATCACACACTGTGTGGTTAGTGGCGGCCAGCAGTGTCTTTGTGTCCCTGCTGTTCTTTGTGTTGTTGTTTTTTATCACCCTTTTGTGTTTCACAGAGATGACTCTTATTGGCTCGTGAGAGAAACTGTGACCATTATAAAGTAGTAGAATGTGTGTATGTGGCTTTGTTGAAATGGTAACTTTAGGAGAAGACTGTCTGATGAAACAGTTGTGACCTTGCCCAGATCAGCTGCAGAATTTAAGAAGAAGAAGCTTCAGTTTTAAATGTTTCGAAGAATGATGTTTTTATTTCATTCTTTAGGATGAAGAGGAAAAGGATGATGGGGAGGCAAAAGAGATTTCTACTCCTACTCATTGGTCTAAACTTGATCCAAAGGCAATGAAGGTAACCACAGCAGAAGGCTTCAGAGTAGATAGGTTGCATACTAAAACCCTATTTTAAAAGTTTTATTAGATGTTATGGTACTTATTTTCTTCTTTTCTGGACATGATCCAGTGCTTTATTTGAAAATTTGTGCTACTTTATTCATTCTTGATACAATCAGTGATTTTCAAAGATTTCTCGTATCAGAGGAGACTATATTATAAATAAAGATGTATACATTCATGGTTTTCTGCTAATTTTCCCTGTCTTTATGTTCTAATAATTGACAAGGATATATTTGTTTGTTTGGTTGGTTGGTTGGTTATGTAAACTAAATCACTGGCTGAAATATTTACTAGGTTAATGACCTACGAAAGGAGTTAGAAAGCCGAACTCTCAGCTCAAAGGGTCTGAAATCCCAGTTGATAGCACGGCTAACAAAGCAATTAAAAGTGGAAGAACAAAAAGAAGAACAGAAAGAACTGGAAAAGTCTGAAAAGGAAGATGAGGAGGAAGAAGAGAGGAAATCTGAAGATGACAAAGAGGTGTATATCTAACATTTGTTTAGATGCAACGTATTTAGGAAATGTTTGATTCATTCTTAGAAGTAGTTGATTAGCATTATTGCAACGTGTGCATCCTGTCTACTGAGTATCATTTGACATTCATCTAGAATAACAATTTGTAGCTTGTCTTCGGTTTGCATAATATAATGTTTATCTTACATGTTCAGAGTGCTTCATCTGCTTTAGTTCAGTAATCCATACAAAAATCCTACAATGTGGAGCACAGCTATTATTTCTGCATTACAGATAGGAACTTGAAGAGTTGAAGTGTCTTACATAACAGCACCAGTTTGTGGATAAGGGAAGATAAGAACTGGTAGCCTATGGATCATGCCTTATTGTTCTAGCCATAATCATACATCTGTTATTCTTTGCGTGTGCGCACCCCTTTTGCTGCAGTGAGCATTGTCACCATAAATGATATTCCTATCATAGTTAAATTTCCTAGCCCCAGTTCAAACTCTTTACAGGCCATTTCTTTGTAGCAAAAGAGTGTGCTGGATGCTCTTCTTCCCCTTCACCAAAATGTGTTATGGTTCATGAATGTATTTCCCATCTTCTTAGGTTTCTTTTATGCCTCCCCCCCCCCAAGCTGCATTCATGCTACTCTCCCTTGTCTTGATCAACATTCCTATTAAAGAGATTAGGGTGAGAGTAACAAACCCAAGGATGGTATGACTAGAGATTGGGAATCAAATCATTCCGGGCTATGCTCAGTACTCCCATCAGCGTGGCTTACCTGGCTTCCTGTGCCTGGAGGAAGAGGACAAACACTCCCAGTATACAACTGAGCCTGTGCTGTCCTCTGTGCTCTGAAATCTTCACTGCACTTTGTTTTCTAAAATTTGCAGGAAGAAGAAAGGAAACGTTTAGAGGAAGTGGAGCGCCAGCGTCGAGAGAGACGATACATCTTGCCTGATGAACCAGCAATCATTGTGCATCCTAACTGGGCAGCCAAAAGTGGAAAATTTGACTGTAGTATTATGTCCCTTAGTGTGCTTTTGGACTACAGGCTAGAAGATAACAAAGAACATTCTTTTGAGGTAATCTCTTTGCCTAACACCTCCCTTCAGCTTTTCTGAAGGTTATGTGAATGCCTTAAGCTCAGATTGCATTGGATGTGCGTCACTATGTTTTCTCAAGACGTGGCTTTGAATTTTCAGTTATATGCCACAGTTTCATTTTGTGATGAGACATTGCTAGTTCAGTTACTTCTGTCAGATTTGGAAAAAATGATGCAGTTCGCCTAGTAGCACTACTATACCAAGTAGCACTGCTCTGTTTGAATTGGATTTGCACCAAGTTAGACTTATCTGCTCCTACATTGGGTAAATTATTCATCTTCTCCTTAGGTCATTTGTGAAAATTCTGTTCCTGCCTTGCATTGTACTCTGTATCTTCTAAGCCTAGCATTCATTCATACTGTTTTAGTACCTATTTTCCAAGTTAGAGCCTGCTTTTATAAGAAATTGAAGTTTGCCATAGAGTTAGGTGATGCTGGGAATCCAGCAATCCTTTATTTCTCTGCTATAGCTTCTCCTTTTATAAAATGATACTAATGGCAATCTCCACTGGATTTTTGTTATAACAAAGATTGTAATGCTGATGATTTTCAAATGCCAGAGTAGTATAACTTTATTTGCTCATAATTTTAATGATAGGGGTTTGATTTCATTGCTGTCCTTGAAGTTTAATAATGCTGTTGTTTGTTCTTTGCTTCTTGTTTACATTATTATTTCTAGTTTGTTAATGTTTCATTATTTTAAAAGTATGTTGAAGATTAGGAGGAATGTTGCTGGTAGACAAATAATTACCAGCTCCTCTTGATGTCCCTTCTGCAGGTTTCCTTATTTGCCGAGCTTTTCAATGAAATGCTTCAAAGGGATTTTGGTGTCCGAATCTACAGATCACTCTTGTCTCTTCCGGATAAAGAAGATAAAAAAGACAAAAAGAATAAAAAAGATGAGAAAAAGGAGAAAAGGGAAGAGCGGGATGATGAAAATGATGATCCAAAGCCTAAGAGAAGAAAATCTGGAGATGAGAAAGATAAAAAAGATGAGAGAGATGACAGGAAGGTCAGTGATCATTTCAAAAACATTCAGTTACAAGATTACGAATACTAGGAGAAGAAACTGGTTACTATTTTTTAGTCTGTATAATTCAGAATTGACTTACTTGTTATGTTGATATTAATATTTTCAGAACAGCAGTGGTAGTGCTTCTGCAGTTAATTTCTTTCATTCTAAAGCGTTCAGGCTTTTAAATAGGCTTATTAGAAATATACTTTTTCCCAAACTGAAGCATGTATTAAAGTTCAAATATTGTGTGCGTCTTGTCTGTTTGCTTTAAATCAAGCCTAAATAAGAACAGAACACACTTAGAGACCTAAGCAGGATTATAAATCACTTTTCTTCCTCTTAGTTTGTTTCTCCTGCAAAGGGAGGGAATGAAGACAAGAGTTCCTGGTCTCTGGAACATTTTTACATGTACTATTTGCATTTCTTTTCATGATTTCTGCCAAACTTTGAATCACGTTAATATCTAATAATTAATTACAGAGAGAAGATAAGAGAAAAGATGATTCAAAAGATGAAGATGAAATGGAAGATGACAATAACCAGGAGGAATATGATCCAATGGAAGCTGAAGATGCTGAGGATGAAGACGATGGTACTTTGGGAGGGGTGTGGTTGTTCTTATTAAAAGCAGGCAGGTGTAGACTCCTCCAGAAGGGCAAAATTGCAGAATCTTCTCTTATCTATACATTATTTTACAGTAGTAGAACTGAAGTATTTAATAGACTTTATAGACCATTTTGTGCACCTTTTGATATGAAAGTCCTAGTTGTAAAATTACCATTATTCTGAAGATAACCAATCTCCATTTTTTTTATGGAGGTGTTAGTAGAACATGCCCCCATCTTGTTAAGTTACGAGTGGTTGATATCTCACACAAAAATGTGTGTATGTTCTGTCAAAAATATTTGTAGTGGAAATGCACAGCCCTGATGTACAGTGATCTGTTTCCATAGATAGGGATGATGAGGAAATGAATAGGCGAGATGACAGAAGAGAAGGAAACCGCCATTGTAAAGAGAGAGCTTCTAAAGATAAGGTAATTTAATTTGGACAGAAGAGTCAGCCTTGTCAGTCTGCCCTGTTCTCTTGTTTTCTTTTTCTCTTTCTCTCTGTCTCTCCCCCCTCCTTTTTTTTCTTTTTTGGAGTGTTTGTGCATGCGCGTGCGCTCAGGTGACATTACATTGGCTTTAGGCCCAAAACTAGATTACCATAAATACCATGAATATGAAGCTAATGCCCATTAGCACAGTCATGGAAAACATACTTGCAAACTGAAGTAATTCACATTTATTTCTCTCTGGCATCAGAAAGAATAACAGTGCAGCCTTGAATTCAATAGGGCTTACTCTCAGGCAGTTGTGTATTTGATTGCAGCCTAAATTTGTTTTATAGTTTAAATTGGCCACAAATCAAGACATGTGCTTTTTAGAGATAGAAGTCTTTCTTTCAAAGTAAGAAGAAAATTGAAAGATTGTATCATGGAAAGCCTTCTAGTTCTGCAAAACTGAAGAACTGTGATTACCAGAGATGATCTAAAAAAAATTTGGAGTGGAAATAAAAACTTGCTCTCCACTCTGAACAGTGTACAAATAGTTCCAGTTTGTAATTAGTATAGTAATTACGTCAGATACTGATGTAGCTATGTCCTTACAAATTGAAGCCAAGCATTTTGAAATAGCACTTCTTGTAAATATTGTGCCTGATATGAATTTACTCTATGAAATTGTGTAGCATTGTGGTACCTTTGAAGGTCTTACCTCAAATATGTATTGGTATCTTAAAAACTACTTATTAGCCCTGTCTGACATTACTTGATATTAAAGGAACTAATACTTGAATAGTATTAGCATGTTCCTTTTCTAACCTAAAAGTATATTAATTCCTCCACATTTGTGGATTTGACCTTTGTGAATTTGATTATAAATGGATTATGGGGGCAGGGAAGGGGCAGGAGGAGGGTGAGCAGGCATGTTCACTAACTTGTGCGGGCAGGAGTGGGGAAGGGTATAGGAGAGGAGGGATGATGTGTGTGTGTGTGTTCACTTACTCCGTTGTATGGAGGGGAGAGGATCAGATGGGTATCCCCTTTCTCCCTTGCTCACCCTTCATCCCCTTTTCCCCTCCTGCCCACATGAGTGAGTGAGTGAGTGAGAGGGCGAGGTGATGCATGTGCAGCCAGGCCCAGCCACCCTGCCAATACAGATCTTTTTATTTTTTAGTGTGTTTGTTAAATGTGGTTTGAGGAGCTTATGCTATTTGCAGGCTTTCCACGTTTGTGTGGGTCTTGCATCCCTAACTCCTTCAAAAGTGGTGGACCCACTGTAATTCACTAATGACTAGTAATTAACCAGCAATTTATTGATCACAAAATGTGTTGTTTAGGAACGAGATAAAATCCAGATGATAACTGTTAACCGTGATCTGTTAATGGCATTCGTTTACTTTGATCAATGCCATTGTGGATACCTTCTGGAAAAGGACTTGGAAGAGATACTCTACACGCTTGGACTGCATCTTTCTCGAGCTCAGGTTTGTTTTTTAAGGTATCACATGGTGCTGAAGGTCTTTGTGAATTAACTATATAATAATTATTATCTGTGAAAATTATATGTTTGTATTATATATGTTTATATTGACCAATAAGCATCTGTCTGTCTGTCTGTCTGTCTATCTATGGTCTTTTTTGTTATTTTAGGTTAAGAAGCTGCTGAATAAGGTAGTACTTCGTGAATCTTGCTTTTATAGAAAACTAACAGATACTTCTAAAGATGAAGAAACTCCAGAAGAAATGGAACCTCCACAAGAGGAAATGCTGGGTAACATTTTTTTAAACCTGTAAAGTTAGAGTAGTGCAGAGAAGCCATCTGCAGTCATGTGGCTTATTCACCTCTTACTAGTCCAGAAGCAGAAATTCTGTGATCTTGAGTTGGGTGAGGGAAGATACTGTCTTATCTTGTCAGTTGAACAATATGAACCCTTTTTAATTTTTTCGGTGCAGTGTAATCATATAGTTTCAGAGTTTATTGCTCACTTTCAGAGGGCAGAATAGGTAAGGAAAGATTCTGGTTGGCTCAAATAGTAAGGAAGAATTCAATTTTGACTCGGAGAAGTATGAGTGTAGTTCTTTCAGTACAATGGGATTTGCCCTTTCATTGTGTCCCCTTCCCAACTGAATATGTGCTCCTGAGACTCGATCCTATTTTTCCTTTTTCTGATCTTTTCATTGAACATGGAACTACATTAGCCCCCTTATATCTTGAGGAACTGGTAGTAATGAAATAGCAGGGAAGAAAACAAGAGGGGTGAGAATGATAGACCTGTGAACATGTATAATGCAGCATAAACTAGGTCTGCTTATATTAAGACCTGCTCAGTGATGTTGGTAAAGAAATTTGAAGTGCCTTATTTACATTTAGTAGCAGTGTGAAATTATATTAATGTTTTTTGATCCATTATAGGAAACAGGCTGCTGTTGCCATCACCTGCTATAAAACAAGAATCTAAAGGAGCAGAAGAAAATGTTGGTCTCATTGTTTACAATGGAGCTATGGTGGATGTAGGAAGTCTCTTGCAGAAACTAGAGAAGAGTGAAAAGGCACGGGCTGAAATGGAACAAAAGCTTCAGTCTCTGGAAGAAAAAACAGGTGAACAATAGATTTTCAGATGATTGTTTCATACATTCAGAAAGGTTTATCATGGTAGCAAATATTTGGAAGCTAAATAGTGATGGCTTTGAAAAGCGAAGAAATCTATTCCAAATATTCGTGGATGTATATTTGTTTTATATTTAAAAAACATATTATGTCAGTTGGGTATGTCGGTAGTGTGATGAGTATATTTGAAGGTATGTCATATGTCAGTAGCAGTGGCACTAACAGCATATGTACAAATGACTTTTTTATACTTCTGGTATAGGTGTCTGCTGGGAGGAGCTTATTTGCTCCCCTTCCCACAAAATAAGTTGCACAGATTTTTAGAAGTTATACTAGAGGCACATAAAGCACAAGACATTTACATTTCTAGTTTATTATCTTTCCTTCTGTGCATTGTCAGTGTTTTATCTCGTTCTGAGAACTCCTGTTGGTTCACAGGTACTTTAATGCCAGTGGTCCCAGATTTTGTCCACAGATGTAGATAGTCATCAGGTCCCATTAGTCCCAGCCTGCATGGCCATTGGTCAAGGATTCTGGATCCAAGTACATCTGGAGACCAGAAACATGGAACTACGCTATATAGAATAATGTAAATTGCTAGAGATCTGAATGACAGGAGTATTTTGTCAAAGGCATAGGGGGCAGTCAAAAGAGAATGTTTCTGTATCTAGCACAAAATTGCTGTACCTCCAATGTTGTGCACACAGATTTCCAGTCATGCCAACAGGACTTCCCTTTGCTTTTTCCTTCCAATCTGCTCTAGAAGGTCCTGGGAGGATTAGCAGACGGAGTGCAGCTGCAGCAGGGGGAAAGAATAATTTCTTTGGTGGAGCGGCCTATTGGATGAAACCCAGTATGCAAAACTATGCAAAAAAAAATTATAGTCTTGAAATTTATATCTACCAAACATGGCTTTGAAAAGCTGTCCTGAAGGTGGCTGCTAAAATATGAAATAAAAAATAATAATGTATCTATAAAACATAAAAAGCAGTGTTATTGGGATAAAAATTGTAAACAGACTTTGCATTTTTCCAATAAAATCACAAGAGCTTAAGATTTTACAGTGAATATCCATAAACTAGTTCTTACAAAAATACTAACTTTCTGAAAATCAGGCGGACCTATTAAATTTCTTCCCCAAAGAAGCTGCACCAAATGAGTGTCATTGGGAAGAAGATGTCAGCCAGCCAGCTTCCCTTCACTTAAAGTATGGTGGCCTATCTGATTATTATTCAAGTGTTCACAGAGATTGTTTTGGACCTGAACCATTTAGGCCTAAAACCATTTTGGTCAAAATCACACTAATTGTTCTTAAAATCTAATGTGGAGTCAGTGCTGTTTTCTTGACATTAGTTATTACTCATTTCCTAAAGTTGAGTCCAGTTAACAAATGGGCTGTTGCATTCTTAATCACATAGATCTTCTGAATTGTCTTGCCTTGCAAGCCTAAATAAAAAGGGATAATTAATCATCTGTACCCTTTATTTGTTCAGTTCTACAAAACAGCTGCACAGTTAGGTGGGAACACAACTTCTGTAACAATGTACCCCTGTTCTCTAATGCCTTAAAACATAGAAAATTACAAAATGGAATATTAATTTTAAAGATATTGATTTTTTTCTTCTTCTTCAGATGAAGATGAAAAGACCATCTTGAACTTGGAGAATTTGAATAAAGGCCTATCTGCTGATATTAAGGAAGTCAAAAAAGACCTTGGCCAACTGCAGGAGAACTTGAAGGCATCAGAAGAGACAAATTTACAGTTTGAGAGTCAGCTCAATAAGACAATCAAAACTTTGGCTACAGTTATGGATGAAATGCACACAGTTCTTAAAAAGGTAAATGTGGTGGTTTTTCCATACAATGAAATTCCTCGTAAAGAGGGTGATGGAGAATAGAACAAACAAGTTTTTCCTTCTGCGTACATTTGTTCACAGAAAATGATCTATTGGTCTGTATCTTAAGGGCTCCATCCAGAGCCATTAAGATCAATGTAAGTTTTGGTATGGTACTCCATCAGACCCCAAATTACATATTATGGCCATGTAACCAGTGTGGTACTGGAAAACAGTGACGCTTCTGTTACAGTGTGCCTGCCAGCTATACCTCTTAAGCTGTTCCAGTTTGCCTGCTTTTCAGCATATTCCATTCCATCTCCTCTGTCTGCCCAATTACCCATTTTTGTTTTTTATCTTCTCTTAATAGATGCTCAACATTCTGTGGACTCTGAATATGTTTAGTCCATTGGCCTGATTTTGGAGAGTTTCTCCAGCTTAGTATTTGCAAAGTTTTATATGTGAAGCTTGTAGATAGGCTTTTCTTTTTCTCGTCCATGAGTTGTGCCATGTGACTGAGGATCTAGATTCAGAACATGGTTGATATTGAAGTAGTTCATAAACTTGTAAACACAGGTTTGTTGTAGTAACAGTGGGTATGGGGTGTTGTATTTTTATTTTTTTCTGTTATGAGCTACTTTCATGTGAAGCATGTGGAGATAAGGCATGCAAATTAAAACAGTTAATTGATGTTGATGATAACAAACATACCCCAAAATGGATCTTAAAGAATAGAAAAGAATTTTCCTTAGCACTGATAAACTATTCTGGAGTCATACAAGTTGGAAGGGGGAGAAATATGTATCATTTAGGAGCGCAGTACTGTTAAGTACCTCAGTGATCTACCCTATTTGCTGGCATATAAGATTCACATTTTTCCCTGAAAAATAGTGTTTGAAAATGGGGTGCATCTTATACACTAGTGCATTTTATATGCTGGCAAATAAATGGTATTTTTAAAAGTTGCAGGAAACTGACGTTCTGTTCTAGTTGTATTCTTTGACCAGACCTGACTGACAGCACAAGGCTCTGTGCATGTGTGTGTATTTTGTGGTACAATGGGTTTTCTGCCTCCTGGTCCACTAAAAAAAAATGTACCACATTGGTTGCATACCATAATATCCAATTTGGGGTCTGTACCGCATCATTGAATGGGGTATTGTTTATCATCTGCTGCTGGGGAGTGGATTTACAGAGAACAAGTGACCATTGTAATTATGTTCCCTTAGACATTCCACCATTCAGTGTAAATGGTGCCAAAAACATCCATCCATCCATCCATCCATAATCTATCACTTTATTTAGATCCTGCATTTTTGCCAGGCTGGGATTCAAGTTGGCTTACAAAATATTATAAAACACATATAGTTAAAACATTAAAAAAATGAAGATCAAAATAGTAGTAAGAACAGAATTAAAACCATTTAAAATCTTACTTTAAAACAAAAATTAAACCGTACAGCATGATAAAAACCTCTTTTGCTGAAATCAGTTTCCAAAGACTGGCTTGAAAAGAAAGCCTTAACTTGCTGCCTAAAGGACAACGAAGAAGGAGGAATTCCAAAGTATGGGATGAACCACAGAGAAGGCATACAGGAACATCTTAAATGTAAACATTATAGTTCAGTGCTTGTAAGTGATTATTGTCCTTTATCTCTTAAAATCAACTGGTGACATTGACTTGAGAGATTCATAATGCTGTTGTTGTGTGCCTTCAAGTAGTTTCCAACATTGGGCAACCCTAAGGCAAACCTGTCACAGGATTTTCTTGGCCAGATTTGCTCAGAGGCCTTTGTCTTCCTCTGAGGGTGAGAGAGTGCAACTTGCCCAAGGTCACCCAGTGGGTTTCCATTACTGAGTAGGAATTCGAATCCTGATCTCCAGAGTCATAGTCCAGGACTCAAACCACTGCACCTTTCTGGCTTTAATATTATTATTGATATTGCCTTAAATTCTGTTGTTAGCCTTGATTAGAGTAGACCTATTGAATTAGTAGGATTTACCTTTGTGTTGGCTCACCATTCAGCATTTGATTGAATGAGTCTGCTATAGTATCCAGAATAAATACCTATGTGTATTTAGTCATGTCTTAGAAATTAAGTTTCTGCTGTTCTTCACTGATGGATTATCCCATTTTCCACAGGATATTGCGAAGAGTGAAGATAAAGATCAAAAATCCAAAGAAAATGGAGCAAACGTATGATGAACTTGCTGCTGCTGCTGAAAAATATTGTGTTATATAATGTAATATAAATCATGAAACTGGAGTGTATGAAAGTGATGCATGTTTGAATTTAGTAGTATAAATACTTCAGTCCAAGCAAGGGTGTATAAAGTTTTATAAATGTGTGAGCCTGCTTTGAAGATTGCTTGTAATTCATAGCCCTCAATTTATTAGACACTCCTTGAGTGAAAATAATTTTGCGTTGCAAAATGTTTTAGGGTAAACTTTGTTATAGTTTCAATGCTAACAAACTTTATCTTAATGGGAAGTAGCAAGTATTTAATTACCAAATGTTTTCCTTTCAAGTCTAGTGGAAACATTTTTCATTATTTATAGAAATGCCATTCTTAGGTTTTTATTTCAGTCTAATTAGTCTTTTTAAATTCAGAAGTAAATCATAGCATGCTGCTTAATTTTGCAAGTAAAAATTTTTAAAGAAAACTTTGAATTTCTTGTCACAATTTTTTTCCCTTCAAGTCATAACTTTTCTCCTGAAACTTGTTCCTGTTTTAGTGCACAATACTTGAGATTAAGAAAAATAGTAAGGAACTTATCAAAACATTAGGAAGTTGGGATTTATATAAAAGTAGTAATTTATTATACATATTTTATATTCCTTCAAATGTTGTCTCCCTTCATTAATACATTAGCTACTTTTCAAAAGCAGTTTGTGAATTGAAAATTTTCTGTTGACTGTTTATACAAGGCCAGTAGGTGTCAGTATATCACTTTATTCAGAGAAATTGCTACTAAGATTTTATTGGCTTTCATTAAATTGACTATTTACTTCCTCAGTGTTAATTTCTTAAGATCAAAAGCAGCCTCAAATATTACATGCATTTCACCCAAGCTCTTAAAAAACTTAAATTTAGTGGTAAGATAGAAGCTTTGTTTTTGTAATGGAATTATATTTTGCTATGTATGATATTTTGGTAGCAGAGTTACAACAGGAACTTAGAGAGAAATAAAATATAAGCTCCTGTACCAGATGTAATTATGTAGCTAACAGAGTGCCATAAGACAGGGTTTTGGCAGCTTGACAGCAGAAACTGTAAGATGTCTGAAATTGTCTGAAAGGACATTTAGTTCTTTTCATCAGTTTTGACTTCTTGAAGCCAAATATCTTTAACATACTTGTGAACACCTCTTGAATAAATGCTTCCCGTTCCCAATCACACTGAAAACTGTACATTATTATCAACTTAATCCATAAAGTTATTAGTGCTCTAGCAGACTATAAAAATTGAAAAAGACAAAACAGATCAAATATAACTGATGAAGTTTTTCTCTTTAGTATATGAAAGGCTTCATATGGATCTACATATTAAAAGTGTTTGTGTATGGGGTGTGCTGTCTGATCCACTAACTGTGGCCATGCCTCCAACAGTTTTCATTAAGAGCAGATATGTTTCTCTGCCATCTTTGTGTTTGGCCAAGATGGGAGAAATATACACACCTAAAGCTATTGCCTTTGAGAGGGATCTGATCCAGTTACCTCCTTCCTCAAGTGAAGAATCTCTGCATGTACACTGGAGTGGTATACAAGTGCAGCCATGGGGCTAGGTGCGGCCCTCCAGTGCTCTATTTTGGTCCCTGATGCATCCCAAGGTTGCCCTTTTTCTGGCCAAAAAGGGGATTGTGATTTGCTTGTCATAGAAGTCTTAAGGAAAGACAATTTACCATTTATGTCAGCTGCAGGGCACCTTGCACTGTTTTTTTTTGTTTTTGTTTTTGGAAGCAAAGTAGTTTTTCAAACCAAGTGTGGACTTTTTTTCCCCTAGGAGGGGGATTTTTGGCAGTCTCTTCAGTCTGTTGAAGGCTCCACGAGCTAAAAACCCCAGACATGTCATATTTGATATGCAGCTAAATATATATATATGGAGAACCATTTGTGGCACTGGCCGTGGATACGTTGAAATCCTTTTGACAGTAAAATGTGCAAGGGAGTATAGCATCAGTAACAGTGGGGGAAAAAACACTAGCCACTTGGCCCCGAGCACACATTTTTTTAGTTCTTGGAAGATTTTTGTGTGTGAACCTCCCTCTTGTGGAAATTCAGATGTGCTTTTCAATGAAGCTGGTACTGACATTCAGCAATATGTTATTAATTATTGTGAGTAATTGAGTGTTATACACACATATGTAAATCACTCTCTAAGTTGCATTTTGTTTCTTTCAGAAGGCCAAGCACTATCACCATCCTTTCCAACCTTTAAGTATACATGGGCAATGGTGTGCTCGTAGGCTGTTACATACTCTTGATCCCTCTTTTCTTTCATTCCCCCAGCCTGGTGTTTTAGGCAAAATGCTGCATTGGGACACTACATTCAAATAATCTGTCTCTGGAAAATATGTGGGGATTCCATTGAGTGGTTTTGAATATATTACAAAGATAAGAATAGCACAGAAGTTGTGAAGATATGATAAAAACTGAGGATGAAGAAAAGAGACCTAAAAGCAATCTGTTAATACCTGTGAAGGTGGTGGGATTGTAAATAAAAGCAGGAAAGTATGTTGAGAGTCGTGTAAAAGAGAATCTGTGGTGAAACTTGATCATAGAATGGAGCAGAATCATTCAAACTGAAAAGGAAAAAAATAGGGCAGCATTTCTGAAGAAAGCATGAGTGATTAAAGGGAGGGGAATGAAATTGAAATACTGAAGAAGAAATGTCAGGACTGAGATTGCAGTGTGAAAAATAAAAGATCAGATAGCAGGAACCTGAACTATCAGGTCTTGATGTGATGGATAAAGCCTGACATATCAGAGTTGCAATGCAGAGAGCCCTAGTGAGGACTCTTTGTCTTCCTACCTGCAAACCTGAGTGGTAGTTAAATTGTTCCAAAAAATGAAGGATACATCGATGACATAAATGTTGCACAAGTAGTGAGAGAACTGAACAGCACTTCAGTGTCATTAATTTTAATTGGTAGGATATGCTGGTCTCTTAAGCACTAAATGTTTTGCAATCTTAGAACAGCATGCAAGTTCAATCAGACACAAAATGGGAAGAAACAGAATTTGGACCCATGCAATACTTAGAGCGTATGTTGGTCACTTGTTTCAGTACAAAAGAGTTGATATGGATAATTTGTTCTTTCTTTGTTTCATGGTTCAGTGACAGCTGGTGCAAATATTCACAAACATAACACTGTGGACAGAAAATGGGGCCTGACTAAGGCTGCCTTCTTCATTCTTCATCACTTCAATTTAGACAGAATTAATTTTACTCATTGGCCTAATTCCTTTCTCAGAATTATATCTCCGAAGCACAGTCAGAGGCTTTTGTCTCTGACCTAAATAAAAGGTCTGGTATGTCTGCAGCAAACGAATGGAGAAAAAAAAAAGTGGGATGGGAATGAGATTGCAATCTGCAGGCTCTATAATTCCTTTGTTGCCCCACTAAAATTGTCTGATCCATAACATAGGCCTGCCATCCTTCCTAGGAATTAACTTTACTTATATGCAGTTTACAGTTAGGGAGCCATTTGCAGCAAGAAGAATAAAGTCTTGTGGTACATAAAGACTAACACGCTTATTGTCATGTAAGCTCTTATACTCTGAAACCCATGAAATATGTGATACTTAAATCCATCCCTTTTAAAATCCATCCTCTTTATGCAGATGTTTAATAGTGCCCTTCCTGTATCCTGTTATGTTGGAACTGCTTTTAATGCTTCATCTCTATTCAATGTACAGAACTGCTGGACTGTCAGGTCAGTTATAATTCAACATGGCTGATGGGATCATATCTTCCACTGCCTGTGAAGCTAGCAGACTGGTGCTGGATAAGCTATGTGACACAACCATCCTTTGCTCCCCAAGAGAATAGGCCTAAAAAATGCTTGCCCTCTGCATGTTTGAGCCTTCAAATTGCTCCATGGATTACTCCATGAATAATTCCATGAATTTCATAGTTTTATTAGACAAGGAATATGCAGAGGTGTTTTTTTTTCTGGTCCCTTCTCCTGAAATACAGTCTACAGCACCTGGTGCTCACTGGCATTCTCCCATCCAAATATTGAACGGATGACCCTGCTTATCTTCCAAGATCGGATTAGATTTAGTGCCTTTAGGGTATTTAGGCCTGATAAAATGCAAAGGCCACTCTTCTTTTTGGCAATGTGGGGACTGGAGACAAAGGGCAATAAAAGACGTAATAAATTTTAGCTTCATTACCAACAGAAAAGTAACTTCCCTTGAGATCCAGGTTGCCCCTGTCCTGTGTGAAGCCAACTGTTCCTTTCTTAGGCAGAGAACATTTAATTTCTTAGAAAAGGGCATCACTCTTCTGTGGATTTTAGATTGTTGTATTTTGTTAATAGAGGATAATCTCATGTTGAGCTGCAAAGAATGGCTTGGGGTCTCAGGAGGAGAGGCTGGTGGGTTGCTGCCTAAGAGATCTTCTACACATTCCATAAAGATATGGTGAGTCTTGGTGATGATTTGTTTGATTGGTACTGGTGCTTCAAATCTACACCAAGGCAAAATTTGTGCCAAAGGAGGATAATCATGTTGATAGTATTTCATTTTCATGAATATGCTGTAGCAATTACCACATTAATTAGCCATGACTGCAGTTATTTTAGTTTTTGAAGAGACAGGCATGTTAGTCTGTTCCAGAATAAAAATAAAGGGGAAGAGAAGTCTTACAGCATCATTTATTTATTTTAGCCTGAGGTTTTGTGGATTAAAGTTCAAACGCACTGAAGGGAATGCGATGTTTACAAGCCTCATGTATAAATGCAGTAACATTGTTCCAGAAGGTGTGTTCAGAGTGAAATGTGATACAGAAAATATTGTCACATAAAAGGAGTTATTTTAGCATCTGTAAGTGAATGTAGTTGTCTCTTAAGACTTTTATGCCATTTATTGTCCCTGAAGTGTAACAATCTTATATGATAATAAGCTCAGCAAAATTGTGAATTCTTAATTTAAAAAAATCAGACCAATTTGTTTGAGTTTTAGTTCCCCAAAGCCTAAGGATTCTGTAAGTTGCAGTCCAACAACATTTGGGAACCTACAGATTGGGAATCACTGATTCAGAGAGAACATTGATGATTAAATGGTTGCCATCTCACATTTTCTGGCAGCACACAGAGTCAGGAACTTCCACTCCAAATCCACAAAACACTGATAGCTTCATGGGCCAAACAGAAAAGCACAAAATGCAGCATGCACGATTTCAAAGCTTCACTGGCTTCAGTGAAGCTTCAATGTCCTCTACCTAAGAAAGGGGCAGTCAGTTTTGCACAGGACAGACTTAGCTTGGATCGCAATTGAAGTCTGCTCCTGCTGCTCATGGATTTGAAATTTTATTGCCTAGGTTTTACTCCAGCCTCCAATCAGTGCCTTGCCTGATACTTTTTATGGCGTGAAATTTGTTTTCTCAAGTCTTTAAAAAAATATGTTCCTAGTCCCTACATGGCCAAGCAGGGGAGTGACCTCTGCTTGCATTGATATCCCTCTAGACCAATGGTTCCCAAACTTTGATCCTCCAGGGGTTTTTTTGGACTTCAACTCCCAGAAGTCCCAGCCAGTTTGGCCAACAATCAGGAACTCTAGGAGCTGAAGTCCAAAACATCTGGAGGACCAAAATTTGGGAACCACTTTCCTAGGCTGTTTTAACCAACAAATAACATCTGAGACAAAATACTGCCATCTCCCTCTCTCTTTTTTTTTTTAATAATAATTTTTTATTAATTATATAACTAGAAAACAAAAGCAAAAAATTAAACACCATGTGTTATACATAATAGTGGGGAAAAAAAGAAAAAATTTTTTTTCCTTTAAACAACATAAACTTGCATTATTATTTTTTTCTCTTTTACACTTGAAATCATAACCTTATTCAGCTTATTCCATATCATACAGCTTATACATTTTTGTTCTATTATTAATTATAATCTTATTACTTCAAAGCCAGTTAACTTTTAACTTTTTTTTTCCTTTTAAAATATCCAATTTCATCAATAGATCACAAGTTTAACACACACACGTAATATAAAATAAAAATAAAAAATAAAGAATACAAAACCAAACCAAACAAAAGAAATATATATATATATATACCCACCCCCCAGAGCCAACTTTTTATTTAATCCACTTTCCAAAATTGCCATTCTTCTTGTAATAGGGTAGCTTTACCATCTCTTATCAAAGCTTTTTCCAAAAATATTTTCCAAATTTCCTCAAAATCATTCCCTTTTGTTAAACCTTTCATACATCTAATTCTACATGTTAATTTATCATTAATTGCAATTTTCCACACTTCTTTATACCATTCCTCTATTTGAAATTTTTCATTTGTTTTCCAATTTTTTGCTATTATTAATCTCGCTGCAATTAACAAATTTGTTATTAATTCTTTTCTTACCTGAGTACACTCAACCTTATTATACATAGACAGCAACGCTATATTTGGACATACTGGTATTACTACTCCTGTAATCTCTTTTATCTCTTTAAAAACCTTTTGCCAAAATTCCATTATCTTTTTACAATTCCACCACATATGCATATAGGTACCAATTTCTTGACATCCTCTCCGGCATAATCTTGTATATTTCTCATCTGTTTGATTTAATTTCACTGGAGTCAAATACCATTTCCAAACTATTTTATAATAATTCTCTTTTATTCTTATTGATAATTTTTTTAAATGACGTTGTTTCCAGATTTTTCTCCATTCTTGTATATCTATATTTTGTGCTGTCTCTTCCTCCCAGATTTTTCTAAGATAATCCTCTTCTTGTTCTTTTGCTAATATTTTATATATTTCACTTGTTGTACCTTTTAGTATTTCATTTTCTTGCATATTTTCTCTTTGAATAATAATTTGTTCAAATTTAGTATGTTCTTTAAAATCCTTAACATATCTTTTCATACTCTTTGTCCATTGCTCTAATTGTATGTAATTTAACCAGGATATTTTAGTTTCCTGCAATCTCTCTTTCATTCTATCTTTATTTATCATTATTTTCATCCAATCTTTTAATCTATATATTTTTTGTTTTTTAATTTCTTTCTCTATTATTTCTCTCAAATTCATTGGAAATTTTTCCATCATTACTATCGGAGTTAATGTTGATATATTCGGTATCAATTTTCTTTTATTTTTCTTCCATATTTCTATTATATTTTTTTATAAAAGGATTTTCTATCTTTTCCATTTCTTTCTTTGAAAAATTCCTAAAAAATATATTTTCTAATTTCATCTCAATATTCTTATCTTCTGTCACTAACCAATCTAAATCACCCTTTCCTGAAACTCCATCTATAATATATCTCAATTGATTTGCATAATAATACCATTTTAAATTTGGAAGTCCCAGGCCACCTTCTTTTTGACTTTTATACCAATATTTCTTGTTAATCTTCGGTTTCTTATTACCATTGCAAAAATTATTTAATATCTTTTGGCACTCCTTTAATTCTTCCTCTGATACTTTTATTGGTAACATTCTAAACAAAAAATTGATTTTAGGTAATATTTTCATTTTTACCACTGCTATTCCACCAAACCACGATAGCTTTATATTTTTGTAATCCTCTAATTTCCGTTTAATTTCTAATCTTAATTTCTTAAAAAATTTTTCCGGAAGTCCTTGTAAATTTTTTGTAATATCTATTCCTAAATATTTAATTGATTCTTTTACTTTAAGTAACCTTTTTTTATTACTTATAAATTTTTGTATTTCTTCTTTAGTATAATTAAACAACATTATTTCTGATTTGGCCCAATTTATTTCTAATCTTGTCTTCTCCCCAAACTCTTTTAAATGTTTATCTATCCTATCTATCTTTTCAACCGGATCTTTAATTGTTAGCAATGTATCATCTGCAAATAAGCTTATTTTATTTTTCTCCTTAACTCCAATTCCATCCAAATTCTCATCATTTCTTATCACATTCGCTAATATTTCTATAACTATTGCAAATAAAACTGGAGATAATGGACATCCTTGTCTCGTTCCTCTTGTTATTTGAATCTGCTCTGTAAATCCATCATTTACCATCACTACAGATGTATTATGTGAATATAATTGATTTATTAACCCTTTAAATCTCTCTCCTATTCCTAATTTATTTAATATTGTTTTTAACGCCGGCCATTCCACGCAATCAAAGGCTTTAAATATATCTAACGCTAAAATTCCAGCTTTTTGTTTATCTCTATCCATTATATTTATTTTATTTATCGTTTTCCCTATTAAGTTTGCCATCTGTCTTCCTTGAATAAAACCACATTGATCTTTATGTATATACTTATAAATAAATTTATTTAACCTCTTTGCCATTATTGCTGTCAAAATTTTTGCATCTTGGTTTATTAAAGATATTGGTCTATAAGAACCTGGTTCGGTAGAATCCTTATTTGGTTTTAAAATTAATATTATTAATGATTGCTTCCATGATGTTGGAATTTTTTCACCCTTTAATATACTATTGTATAACACTTTTAATTTAGGAATTAAACATTTTTTAAATGTTTTATAATATTCTGGACCTAGTCCATCCAATCCTGGTGATTTTCCTCCTTTTAAATTATTTATTACTTCTTCAATTTCCTCTTCAGATATCATTTCTTCCATCAACCCTTTATCTTGTTCTGTTAGCCTTTCTTTCCAATTTTTATCAATATACTCCTCTATATTCCCTACAGATTTTTCCTCTGCTGAATACAATTCTCGATAAAATTCCTCAAATATTTTTAATTTCTCTTTCATCAGCCTTTTTTCTTTACCAAATTTATCTTTTACTACGCCAATCATATTTCTAGTTTTTTTTTATTGTACTGATTTAGCCAGCATTTTAGAATTTTTATTACTATATTCAAAAAATTCCCTTTTCAAGTATATTAAATTTTTCTGGACTTCATCCATTTCTATCTTTTCTAATTCATCTCTTTTTGCTTGTAATACTATAAATTTCTGTTTTGTTCTATCTATTATATAATCATTCTCTAATTGTTTTATTTCTTCTTCTAATTTCAATTTTTTTTCTCCTAATTGTCTCTTTAATTTACTTGATTCTTTAATACATAATCCTCTTGCCACTGCCTTCATTGTATCCCATAATACATCTTGTGTTACTTCCTTATTATTTATATCCCAAATTTCTTGCCACTCCTTCTCTATTTTATTTACTATCTCCTTATAATTAAGTATTTTGGTATCCAATCTCCATCTTTTTGCTTCTCTATAGTTCCTTTTCATAGTTATATCCAAATTCATCAAAGCATGATCTGTCACTTTTATTGTTTCAATTTCTGTATTTATTAATCTAGGTATCATATTCTTTGAGACAAAAATATAGTCTATTCTTGAATAATTTTTATGAACTGATGAATAATACGTATATTTCTTTTCCTCACCCTTTATTAACCTCCAAACATCTATCAATTCATTTCTACTCACCAGTTTATTTAAAATTGTTATATTATTATATCTATCTCTAATTAATGGATCCGATTTATCTTTCGCCATCTCCCTCTCTTGAGCATGTTGTAGGTAATGAGTTTTGTTTCCTAGCCGATTTTTTAAGCTACAGCTTATTCTTTTTATATGAAAATTAATGCTAGATGAAGTAGAAATGAAATATGAGAGTAAATTATTTAATCAGAATCTATATGAAAAGCCCACATCTTGTTAAAACTAAAATGTATTAAACTATATAGCAGGAGCTTCATAACGAGGTTTGCGTTCTGAGATAAGCACAAAAACATTGCTAGTAAGGGTGTGTCTTATGGTTTGTTTTTTTAAAAAAACTTTTCCCAACCTGCTTTAATGTTGAGGTGCCAGGCTCACTCAATTTGCCAGAACAAGATATTAAAATTTTCAGCATATGCTTGGCCATATCATGTAACCTATATTGACTCTGAAACTATGTATAGGTTTGAAAGCATCATGACAGGAACAATAATGGTTGTGGGTCATACTATGTGAACCTTTGTGCGGTTATGCCCTGATTCACTGCAAGATGACCCATGTGTGGCTATAGATGTCAGGACATAAATCATTTTTATGACATGGCTAACAACAGGTCATATATTTAGCTTCTACAGAAGTGTGTGGAATGCCTGAGACACAGATGTCAAAGCTTAGCAAAATTTGCAGCACCTTCCTCACCGTTCATTCCACCATTTCATGAAACAGCATAGAAGTTAGGCTGGTGCCATCTCTTTTAAGCTTTGTGTAGGCAGCCAAAACAGTGCTGTTCTGTGTGGCATTCAGTGTTTGAAATTGCTGTTTTAACTCTGGATTCTGGGATTATTTTTTAGACTGCCCTTTAAGAGTTTTTAAAGAGGATTTTAATATGTTTTTAAAAGTGATTGTGAGCTGTTCTTGTAGATCTTTGATTGAATTTTAAGACTATGGCTAATGTTTTGCACTGTCTGGAGACTGGACTTGATGACTTACAAGGCCTCTTCCAAATCTATGATTCTAAGATTCCATGGAAATGTAGGACTATGACACTAATAATCTTTCTGTCTCCTGTATGATTTTTAATAACTTTGCCTGATGAAGAAGCCAGGGAAGTTTCAAAAACTTGCATGATGTGTACTGTGCTTTTTTTTTTTTTTGCCAACAGCAGTATTACTGTCTTGTGGTTGCTGGATTTTGTGGCATAGCCTGAATATGTTTCCAGGAATTCACCTTGTCTCTTTGTGTGTAACAGCTGCTATTGAGGCCACTTCTCAACAACTATACCCAGCTTCCTCTTTTTAAAAATCTTTTCATTACATTTATAAATACACAAGAAAAATATATAATGAATTGAATCAACACCATTTAAATCAGGTGAGTATTGTACAGTCCTCCAGATGTTGTTGAATCGCACCTCCTAGCATGCCTCAAATTAGCCAGGCCTGCTGGAATTTGCAATTCAGCAATTGGAGAGCTACACACTTTGTAGCCCTTATTTAAATAAAACAAAACAAAACATATAGATTAGAGGAAGAACTGTACAAATGTGATTTTGGAGTGTAATTTTATGCTATTACAATTGTACTCTGTACGTATGTCTGTGCTGCTAATTTTACCATCATCACAAAATGCCATATTTTATTGAACCATTTTATTATCTCACCATTTAGTGACTGGGAAAATTTTAGTTGCTATTAGTAAAGTCCAAGTTAATTCATAATGTTTGTTTGTAGTGACACTTTTAAATAACCTAACATTATTTTGTACAAAGCTGTTGAGTATCCTTGTCATGAACTTACTACATATTTTTTACTCCCAAAATATAATTTTTGCAGCAAGCACATGGGCTTTGGGACCCTCCTGAATGGAGTAGGCTGTAGTGCATGTTGAGGAGGGGGGATCTGTAAATATTAGGTGGTAGCTTCCTGGACAAGTAGAAAATTATTCTTTTCTGTTCCAAATATTCAACCACTGATTTCAATCAATACTAAGAAATCTCCTCTAGTGATCAAACATACCAGCTTGTATTTCAAAGTAATTGGTTTCTCTGTTTACGAATTAAGTACATTCAAACAAATGTTATTTAAAGATAATTGAAATATCATTATCTTATTGATTCCATTTTGCATTTCTTGAATTCCTACAGCATACTGAACTCATAATTCGAAGCATTCCCCTTTTCTATATCCTTTTTTCTCATTATCAAGAGCACAAATGTTGGGATGATCTAAATCTGGGAAAAAGGTATTTCTAAGAATCTAGCTAGAGTAGCTATTGATTTGTAGAATGCAGCTATTTTATCTTGATAATGGGTGTTTGAAGTGTTGTATTATTTAAGCGAAAAAGCCATCAAGTCCTTTTGTGTTATACATCTAAAATTTTCACAGTGATCTTAGGCTTCTACCGTGTTAGGGAAAACTTGGTGAGATAAACCCAGAGATTCACATTTAACACCACATAATTATACATTAATGAAATAACTTTCTCTAGTAACTTTCCTTGCTTTGCTACCAGATCTAAGGAGATCCACTGATGGACTGGAACAGATGGTCTCTCTGCCTATTTCTTGCTTGCTTAGGAAATTTGTGTGTGCAAATAAGCATATGCTGGTTTTCTACACTGCATTTGTTTCACAAAATGTACACTCCTTATGCATCTTTATGTGGAAATGGTTATGCATTGCCCAGAGTGTGCATATTATATACCAAGCAATGTAGTGGAGATAGCCTATTTCTGCATTTGAACTGTCTGCATGTACATCTAGTTTACCTTACAGTTGAAAGGATAGTAGGAGGGAGCGAAGGTGGGCTCAGAGGTACACCTTCCCCAAGGACAATTCTTCTTGCCCAATTTTCTATGATCTTTTCAGCTGTGATGGGGCAACTCCTCCTGCTGCAAAGGGTGACTGAAGGCACACATTCTCCACACTGAGTCCCATCTCCCTTGGATTCCAGGCAGAATTGAAAGCAGCAGTAGCAAAAGTTGAGGGCTTACCACCTCTGCAATGCTTTTTTTTTTTTTTTAAATAATTGGTTTCTGGCAGAAAAAGGCCAATTAATATGCAGTCCTTGACCCTTTTTTGTGCCTATATCAGACACCCCTCTTGTTTGTATCTATCTCTTCCAGCTCTGCCATCATTTGACATCCACCCACTGTTCTACAGAATAATGAACCAAATTTCTCCATCCCATTGAGGAAGATTGACAACAGCCAGACACATCTGCATATAACAGCCAAATTTGTCGCCACACTTTTTTGCTGTGCATAATGTGACACCCAATTGCCTTATGCTTGACTTTCAACTTACAGATTGGGACCCGTTATCTGATGCATAAGTCACTGATAATTATGTATCATATAATACTGTTTATTTAACTAGGATGTTAACTAACATTACTGGCTGGACTGGAATAGAAAAGATACCTCAATTGCTGAAAGAAATAATATCATATAGTATTTTAAAGCAATACTGAAGAAAAGTAAAACAAAAGACTTTTCTCGTTTTGAGCCAAATCTTGATTAGAATGGAAATACTTTGTAAGGCAAAGGAAAGGGGATCAAACAAAACTTGTCTGATGAAACAAAACAAAAATCTCTTTCATTGTTGGGTAGGTCATGAAATATATGCCCATATCTGACCCATAAAGCCAGCTGTCCTTAACAAATGCATGGAATGTGCCAGACTTAGAACAGCTCCCTTTTGCTCCACAGGAAGCTAAAATGCATCTGGTCCATTTCATTGTGTAGGTAGGCTTTTGCCTTTTAAAGCAGACATGTAACTATCAGGCTAGCTAGCACATGAGAGTACAAACAGAAGATGGTGACATTATGTCACAAATTTAGCTATGTGCCCAATAATGCCTTACTTATACTGCCTGATTAGCAGAACTGGCCACCAATGCAAGGAAACATCTTCACAAGTGAGTATCAATGCACGTAAAACATTTCCTCTGAGGTCACCATCTCTTAACATTTTGTTATTCATGGCACCTTCACCTAATTGCAAATGTAATTCACCACCATGGAGCCTGCTTTAACCAAGAGCATTTTAGGACTGGCATGTTTTGGCCAATTCAAATTATGTACAAGCAGTTGAACTGCCGCTTGTACAATGGCATTTATGGTAACAAATAACAACTTCATTGTCTGTAAGTATGCAGCAGAATCTGGCTGTGAAACTCATATATATCAAATCTTTCTAGTATACGTCTGTGTATCCAGATAGATTAGGAGGTAATATGTCTTTCTTTCATATTTTAGACACATTAGATTTCAGCAATAACCATAATGTACACAGCAAATGGGACTGCCATATACAGTATAGATTGCCACTTCCTAATTGGGACCATTCTAGGGTAATGACGGAATTAATGGCTTGAGGATTGCATTCTGCTTGTGACCCCAGGCATTAAACAAGCAGTTTCAGAGTGCTTAGGGTAGAATGCACTAACGGTAAGTATGTTGCTGGTGGGACATTACAGGCAAAAGTAAATTTTGTAAAGAATTCTAAGAACCTAGCATGTCAGTCTGGTTTACTTTTGACCAGAGATTCTGGCTGCATCCAGACTCTTAACATGGGACATGCATTTCCCCTCTGCATTGTAACTAGATTTTTCATGGTGACTAAAAATGCTAAAGACATTCAGCTTCCCAAGTAAGCATGTATGCTCAGAAATAAGTCCTCCTGAACAGAATGTGACTCCTCCCTAGAAACGTGGCAAAGTGTACAGCCTTACAACACAATTGTATACAAGAGACACAGGAAACCTGTGGCACTTCAGATGTTGAAGAACTACTATTCTATCATTCTTTAGTATTGTCCAGGCTGGTTGGGGCTGGATGACAAGTCCAGTGGGGATTCAGTGGAATTCATTTCCATGCAGATGTGCTTAGATTTGCAGATGGAGTGAACTAACAACCAATGCAGTATGATGTTTCTTTTGGCGGGGGTGGGGGGACAACTTGGCTTCTGTTCTGCTTAAGTTCTTGGATGAAATTAAGGATTTTAAAAAGTGCAAAAAGAAAACTTACTTAAATAACAATGCATTTGTTCCCTCAGGGGATGCAATCTTCAACTACCTCACCCTCATGTGCAAGGACAAATTTGTGTAGCTTTCTCTCCATTTCGGGAGAAAACAAATATTTTGCTGTCTTACCTGGAACTCATACATCTCAGGGTATTCTGGGAAACTCTTCTATAAAGATGTCAGGTGCTATAGGGTTTTGGAGGGGTTTTTTTGTACACAAACAGGGCTTTTTTGTGCAAAAAATGTTTTTCATGCAATCCTCCCCACTGATTTCGGAAACATGTATGTGTGAGTTTGTGGGCAAAGACTATCTTTTGTGCAAAAAACAAAACAAAAAACAGCTGTTGCACAAATCATTTGTTTCTGGAAACCGTTATTTGCATTTTTTTCAAAATAAACACAATTTTCTGACAAGACCCCACTACTGCCCAGAATAATTTTCCAAAAAATAATTTTGGGATGCATGAATAAACAGCAAGTAAGAATGAATATTCTACTTCCCACTTTCTTGTCACTGCACCATCATCTCTGTTGCTGATATTAAAAGTAGGTAGAGCTGTAAATGAAATGGGATGAATGATGCACACAGCAATATAATTTAATGCACTAAGTTTATGCTTTGCCTAAGCAGAGGCTCAACATTCTTATTCTGTAAGAAATGCAAATCCATCTAGAAATCGCTTTTAGATCCTATATATTACGTTAATGGTTTTCTAAAGGAAGATGATCAGTTTAATGAAAGAAAAGATGCAATAATGTACATTGCAATCTTATCAGCATGTACACATTTCAAGTCCATAATCTTTAGCTGGATAGAAAGCCCACAACTACATTTAATATAGCCATTCCTGTAACAATAATACAATATTTCTACATATTCACAGTAAATAAAATGTGTTTTCAAAACGTCCATCCATTGGCAGAAGCTTAAGTTCAGTTCCAATTCTGTTGAATGTTCTACAAAGCAGTAAAATCTGGATGCTAATTTAAAATAATCAATTTGCATGGCCAAAAGTTATGCAGAACTACAAAACAAAGAAAAAAACTATGGAAGCATGTATATTACAATGATTGTATTGTATTATAAGAGGGTAGTTAATCCACTCTTTTGTTCATGCAATATGCCCAAAATGTATGAAAAACCAATATTTGGTCTATCAGTAAGCATATCTATTTGCATGCATAAACATATTTGCTCTTCAAAAAACTCAAAATTCACATTTCCAGTTGAAGAGATTATGTATAATTTAGTATTTTAGATTGGATGATAAAATACATCACTTCAAATAAATGGTCTCTGTAGAGTCTGAAACAATAAATGTTCAGATATGTTCCACTAGTGTTATCAGTGAGAGCCGGTGTGGTATAGTGATTTGAGTGCTGAGATATAATGCTGGAGATCAGGGTTCAATACCCTGCTTGGCCATAGAAGCCCAATGGGTGACCTTGGGTGTGTCACACACTCTCAGCCCCAGAAAACCCTGTGACAGGTTTGCCTTAGGGTCACCATAAGTCAGAAACAACTTGAAGGCATGCAACAACAAAGTGTTATTGCAACTTACTTCCAAATATATATTTCTAGAACAGTAGATTTCAGCTGTGGTACTAATAAGAGCTAGAAACTGGACTATATCAGAAATCCTTCCCAAAAAAGGCAACCTCTTTCAAAATAGTAATTTAACTTTTAATGTATTGTTCTTTGGATAAATGGCCTTACTTGATAGTAAAGGGACTTTGTTATGTGGGTGCACTGATTAATGTGTGTAACACGACACCTAACACTTGAGACTTTAATAGAACAGTATTTTAAAGAGATCTTGTTCCATTGGCATTTAATTGCTTGGAGAACAACCAAAGTCAATGAGCAACTTGAGAACTGTAAAAAGCTGCAAATCTTCTGCTGGGGGCAGTGAGTCAGTGAAAGTGATATGAGTACTACATCCTTTCCTCTGCCCCTGGCCCCCTTTCTGGTGAATGTTTATTTTACAAGTGTTTATTTGCAGCTCACAACAGGCTGCTAGTTATTTTTCTGGAAGGACCCCTACATCTTTAGCAGATAGAGAGTAGAAGAAAATTTGGTTGGTGCAGTTTTATCAGACACAGAGAAGCAGAGATGGTGAAAATGTCTCCCCCAAATTAAAAACAAATTCTCAGGATGGCACGGAGGAGGAATCCACTGTGTTTGGGTTTGTCCCCACGTGCCAACCGGAACCAGCAGGAATTCTCAATCTTCAGTTACAACTGTTAGAATCGCTCCCCTCTCCAACAGTTTTCTTTTACCTGCCGAGTGAACCAGTTGGGATTTAGCCCTTCCCCAGCTAGTGGCGTATTAGGTTTGGTATGGAAAAGAAAGCGGAGGAAAAAGGAGATGAGTGTAAAAAGAAAATGCTAGAATTGCATAAAGACATGAATTCCCAGATGCCCGCTGCTCTGTGAGGCTCTGAGGAAGGAGTAACAGAGAGCACAAAAGTTGCCTTGTCTCAGATACCCTCGAATCAGCGGGGTTCTGAGTGTGGTAAAGGAGAAAAAGGGAAAGGCAAATAGTCCCAGATGACCGCCGATCCGCAAGTCTCTGGAGATGACAAAAATGAAGCGCTCAGAAAAGTCTTTGTTTCCTCTAGTGAGAGTGAGATAGAGGAAGTACATGTGGTTTGTGGCAGTAAAAAAATTGATAAGATGGACGGTAAGGTTAAGAAGGTGGTGTTACTTACCAAGAAAGAGGCAAAAGGTAAAAAAGAATCAGGACTGTGGTCTGGCTCTTCTAAGGTGCAGAAAAAGGTATCTCCAGCACCTGGAGTTCAAACGGCTGATTCGGGCTGCCATCTTGTTTTTTCCAATTCCAAAGAGATGGGAACGGCTCAAAAGGAGTGATCCTCAGAGGCCACGGAAGTTCCAGAAGGGCTGACGCAGCATTCCGTAGGCTTGAAGGCGGAAGCATCAGAAATTGGTTTGGGAGCATGCATGGCTTCTCTGGTGTCTGCGCAGCTGCGTAGAGGGGAGACTGTCCCTCATCCACCCCTTCCTCCTCAGCAGCCAGTTTGGTGTGGTCCTGAAGGCGCTTTTAGTACAGGAGCACTTCATTTCCAGTGGAATGACGGTTGGCCTTTGGAAAGTGGTCAGTTTATGAGGCCAGCTGCATCAGATATTTACAGCAGCAAATTTGTGTCAGGAGGAGAAAATAAATTCATCCCTAGAGATGTAAGACAATGTTTTATGAGTCCCATGGTGAGATTTTACAATGAGCATGGGCCTAATACAGTCTGCAATGCTACTGCTGCTAATGAATTGCAATCTATGATTAAACAAATAATTTCTAATGAACTAGGAAGTATACTATTAGTAATGAAAAATCAATTTAATGATTGGAGTAATGCAACTATGATGAAATTTCAACTTGATTCTGATATGATGAAATCTACTGCTAATGAGAGAAGTAAGGTCAGCGAGTATGTAAGAGGAAGAGAGGAAACATTGGAAGTTAATCAAAATGAAAGTAGGAAGAGAAAGTTGGATGTGAGCTTGGAGGAAGATCAGGACGTAGTTTGGACTGGTGGTAAGAAGAGTTTGAGGAAGTCAAATGATGTGAGCATCCTGGAAATGGAAGTAGATGGAGGTCAAGAGGAGGAGATGCAAGTTGATGAGGAGGATATTGGAGATTCTGCAGCAGAGGAAGAGGACACAGATGTAGATACAAGTAGATTGTTTGAAACAGAGAATTTTAGGAGTGTATTGAAGAAAGTTTTGCACACATTGGGTTTGGACATAGAGGAGAATGTAGAACAAGATACGGAAAGTAAGGAAAAGGTGAGCAGGTTAGCTTCTGTAACAAGGAAAAGAGAGGGTCATATGAATGATATTCCGATGCCAGAAATGCTTAAGGATCTGATCCAGGCTGAGTGGGAACACACGCAGGAAGTTAACTTATGTAAATAAACTATATTCTTTCCAAAAGAAAGAGTTGGAGTTCCTTAAAATCCCATTGGTGGATGGGCCCATAGCAGTGCTGATTTAGGGGGCATTGGTTCCCTAGGAAGGAGATATAATGCTGAAAGAAGTAAATGAGAGACAGGTGGAGTCAGTATTAAAGAAAGCCCATGAAAGTTTGGCTACAGCTATTACAGCATCCATGGCAGCATCAGTTTTTGCTAGGGTGGCGATTTTGTGGATGCAGGAAGTTATGGAGGCTGAAGAACTAGAGTTAAGATCTGTAGGTAAAGTATTAGAAAGAGTTAGTAAGGTTTTAGAGCACTTGGCTGATGCAAGTTATGATACAGTGGCATTTGTGGTGAGAAGTATAAGTGCTGTAGCAGTTGCAAGGAGGTCTCTATGGTTAAGGCATTGGGAGGCCGATCAAAGGTCTAGGAATAATTTAGCTTTTGTACCATTTAAAGGTGAATTGCTTTTTGGTGGTCAAGCATTGGATAAGGTGTTGATAGAAAATAGAGAGAAGAAGCAAGTAATGCCAACATTGCAGAAAAAGAAAGTGGATAGGAAGCCATTCGGGGGGCTTTTACTCCTTTCGAGGGGTAGGAGTCCGGGAAGACAACTGGAGTTCAGGTTTGGAAGACAACAGTGGAACAGAGCAAGAGGACAGTTTAATAGGACAAGATAATTTGGTAGACCTAGTCAGGGACAAGGTAGGGGATCGGCTTCTGCTCCGAAGAGGCAAAGGACTCAATTCTGAAAGAAGGATTTCGGGAATAGGGCGAAGACTTCTGCACTTCAGCACTCGTTGGTCTCAGATAACAATGAATCAATGGGTGTTAAAAGTTGTAACATCCGGGTACAAGATTCTGTTCGACAGGGTGCTGAAAGTCAGATATGTGTCTTCCCCCGTAGCCAGGAGCATAGAGAAGAGGAAGACAGTTTTGAACAAAATAGTTCATCTATTGGAGATTGGTGCAGTGGAGGAAGTTCCACAAGAACAGAATTTTTCTGGCGTTTACTCTACATTCTTTACAGTGCCCAAAAGCAATGGGAAGCATCGTCCTGTGTTGAATCTGAGAAATCTTAACCAGTTTGTGAGGTATCTGAGATTCAAGATGGAGACACTTCAAACAATAAAGGAGAATTTACAGTTAGGGGATCAGATGGCCTCCATCAATTTAAAGGAGGTGAATCTTCATGTGCCCATGGCTGTCAGGGACAGGAAGTACTTGAGGTTTCAGTACATGAACAGGCATTTCCAGTTCAGGGACCTGCCTTTTTGGGTTGGCTTTGGCTCCAAGGGTGTTTATGAAGGTTTTAGTACCTCTGGTGGCATTCCTAAGACAGCAAGGAGTACACCTTTATCCATATATGGATGACATATTAGTGAAGGTCAGTTCTCGGGATCACCTGCTTCAGGATTTGAGGCAGACCATTCTCTGTTTAGAGAGGTTTGGGTTTCTAATAAATTATGAAAAAAGTCAGTTGAAACCAACGAAGTTGCTGATTCATTTGGGTGCTCAGATAGACACGGGGAGGGGTCTAGTGTGTCTATCAGAGGAACAGAGACAGAAGGTCAAGCAGGCATCTCAGTCAATGGGTGTTATGAGGTCAGCGGATTTAATGATGTTAGCTTGTGTTATGGGAATTCTGGTTTCAATGGTTCAGGTGGTGCCGTGGGGAAGATTTCATTCCAGGGGCCTTCAGAGACTGTTGGTCCCACATCAGAGCAACATTGGGAAGAAAAAACATTATTTGGTGTCTTTACCCCACCAGCTGAGAAAGGAGTGGAGTTGGTGGGTGAAGGACTCCAATTTAAACAAGAGTATTCAGTTAAGGATAGAAAGACATGTCAGTTACAACGGATGTGAGCCTAATAGGATGGGGAGTGCAGTGTCGCGGTATGTCAGCCCAGGGGGTATGGATGGGATTGGATAAGAGATGCAATACCAATTTCCTAGAGCTGAAAGCGGTTCATTTGGCGCTCCTCCAGTTTGTTCATTTGGTGAAAGATCAGCATGTCCAAGTATGGACTGACAACATAACAGCAAGAGCGTATGTTGTTCATCAAGGGGGTCTGCATTCGAAATATCTGGTAGCAGAGGTGGACAGGCTTTTCCGCTGGGCGGAGAAAAATCTGCAATCAATTACGGCAGTTTATCTGAAAGTTAAATGTCAGGACAGATTATTTGAGCAGGCACAGTTTACATCCAGGAGAGTGGATGCTGAATTATGTAGTTTTTCTAAAGCTGAGCAGGAAATGGGGTCCTTTTTAGATAGATTTGTTTGCCTCAAGAAAAAATGCCAGGCTGAAAAGGTATTTTGCCATAGATGGCAGTCGTCAGGCGGAGGCAGTGGATGCTTTGTTGGTTCCCTGGCCAAGGGGTTGACATTATGTTTTTCCACTGATCCAGATCATACAGAAGGTGCTTTTGAAAACAAAGCAGGAACAAGCGGAAGTTGTGTTAATAGCACCACATTGGCCGAGGAGACGGTGGTTTTCTCTTCTGAAGCAAATGTCAGTAAGGAAACCATGGAAGTTACCAATTCAGAGAGATCTGCTGTCTCAGGGACCAGTCAATCATTCAAACCCACAGTGGCTGAATTTGATGGCTTGGGACTTGAGAGAAAAACCTTAGAAACGCATGATTATTCCTCTGCAGTGATTGAAACTATTTTGTCGTCTAGGAAGAAATCAACACAAAACATTTATAACATGACATGGAAGGCTTTTGAAAAATGAAGTGTTGAACAACAGCTCAAATTGGCAGACATTGAAATTAAACATATTTTACAGTTTTTACAGGATGGCTTACAAAAAGGTTAGAGGCCAAATACTTTAAAAAGGCAGCTGTCGACATTGTCGGTGATGTTGAATTATAAAGGAGTGTCTTTATCAGCTCATCCGCATTCTTACAGGGAGCTACAATTTCATCTTTTCCAACTAAACATAGATTTCCAAGTTGGGATCTTAATCTGGTTCTAAATGCATTAACGAGACCACCATTTGAGCCAATTGGGGAATCTACATTAAAGATGATGACTTTTAAGACGGCTTTTTTAGTGGCTATAACATCGGCTAGGCGAGTTTCAGAGTTGGTAGCTTTGTCTATAAATCCGGCCTTATGTAAATTTGGGGAGGATAGATTATCACTAACATTGGATCCAACTTTTCTTCCAAAATGTGCATGGAGTAACAAGGTTCCAGATGTGATTCACTTACCTAATTTTTGTCCTCAACCAAGGCATTCTGAGGAAAAAAGATGGCACACTCTGGATGTAAAGAGAGCGGTCAGACTATATGTTAAGAGGACTGCTTGAGTGAGACGTACAGAGGCTCTCTTTGTGTCTTATAATCCAAGGACTTTAGGGCAAAAAGCTTTGAGAACAGTAATTGGTAGATGGATCAAGGCGTGTATTTTCCAGTGTTACGACTGCATGGGCAAACTGAGGCCTAAAAATGTTTGGCCACATTCAACGAGGTCAATGGCAACCAGCACTGCTTATGCAGTAACTGCATCATTACAGGATATATGTTCAGCGTCTGGTTGGACCAAACCTTCAACCTTTATAAGACATTATAAAATTGATAAGTTCAAGTCAGCACAGGCATCTTTTGGCAGGACCGTGCTGCAGTCAGTATTGAAGACTTAAGGATATTCCCGCCCTGGGTGTGGCTTTGGTAGTTCCCAAACGTAGTGGATTCCTCCTCCGTGCCATCCCGAGAATGAGAGATTGTACTTACTGTGAAGATTCACTCTGGGACGGCAGGAAGAGGAATCCATGCCCACCCAAAGAAGGGGGAAAAAAGGAAAGGAAAGGAGCAAATGGAATAGGAGGGAGAAGAGGTTCATTTCGGCTACTTAACAAAATTGTTGGAGAGGGGAGCAATTCTAATGGTTGTAACTGAACGCTGAGAATTCCTGCCGGTTCTGGTTGGCACGTGAGGATAAACCCAAACGTAGTGGATTCCTCCTCCTGCCATCCCCGAATGAATCTTCAAAGTAAGTACAATCTCTCATTCTATGTTAATGTGCAGTATAATTGATTCTTTTGCAGTTCCTGCAATTTCTAAACCCTCCTCCCCGCTTTAACTACCATTTTAACTATTCTTTTAAGAATTTGCATGTGAAATAATTTTCTAAGAGGATATTCGACTCAAATTGACAGAGGAAACTATAGTCCATCAGAGCTTACGCCACAGTAAATATTGGCTGGGATACTATCAGGGATATATGCTACGGTTACTGCACAGTATGTGACTTTGTGGGTGGAGTGGAAGGAGGTATTAATTACCTTCTTTTGTAAACCCACTCAGTGAAGAAAGCAAGACTGTTGGCAGGGAAGTGTATTGCCATGGTCATTTCAGAGGAGGCAAGGATATACGAGCAGTGGCTAGTGGAAAGCCTTTGATTATGTAGATTATGAGAAACTATGACTGCTCTTAAAGAAATAGGTGTGCCAAATTTTGATTGTCCTGACGTGTAACCTGTACTCAGGACAAGAAGCTGTGGTCAGGACAGAAAACGCTAAAGTAGAATGGTTTCCAATTGGCAAGGGAATCAGGTAAGGCTGCATTTTATCATCTTATTTAACTTGTATGCTGAATATATACATAAAACAGGATTAGACTTGGAGGAAGGAGGTGTGAACACTGCACAAATGAAGGTCAACAATTTAAGATATGCAGTTGACACCATACTACTAGCAGAAAATAGAAAACTTGGAACTATTACTGAAGAAAGTCGAGGAACAAAGTGCAAAAGCAGACATACAGTTGAGCATTAAGAAAACAAAAATAATAACCACAGATGGTTTATGTAGCCTTAAAGTACACAGTGAAGATTGAAATAGTTCACAATTTTCCATACCTGGGCTCAGTCATTAATCAGAATGGAGACTGCAGTCAAGAAACCAGAAGACTAGGACTTGGAAGAGCAGCTACTGAGGAACTAGATAAGGCCCTGAAGTGTAAAGATATATAATAGTTATAAGTTAGAACTGTCCACACCATCCTATTTCCAGTTGCTATGGCCATTTCTACATTACAGTATTATAGTGCTGTTATTCCACTTTCAGTATCCTGTGGAATCCTGGGGTTTGCAGTTTAGGGAGGTGGATTTAGAACTCCTAGCCAGAGAGCTCTTTGGCCTCAGTAAACTGCAAACCCCAGAATTCCCCAGGATATTGGAAGTGGAATAATAGCACTATAACAGGGTGAAATGGCCTATGTATGACAGTGAAAGCTGTACAGTGAAGAAAGATGATAGGAAAAAATCAATTAATTCAAACTGTGGTGCTGAAGAAGAGTTCTACAGATACCTTGGACTGCTCAAAAGACCAATGAATGGGCCCTTAGAGCAAATGAGGCCTGAAATCTCCCTAGAAGCAAAGATGACTAAAGGAAGGTGATCCCACTTTGGCCATAAGAAGAGGTGAGTTAACGAGAAAAGACAATAAGGCTTGGTAAGGTAGAAAGCAGTAGGAAAAGAGGAAGATGTTGCATAGTGAGGAATGAGTCAACAGACTCCTTGCTGCGCTGTTATCAAAACATGATGCTTCTGTAAATGTAAATTTCTTGTTCCCAGGTCAGTGCGATCTGGTTCTCATGAGAAACATGTCTGTATTGTGCTTTTCTATTCTGGGCAAGGACACGCGCACAGCTGTGTTCTGGTGTTTTGGTGGAAAGCTACTGTGTTGAGACTATTGTGTTGCATACACATGTTATTGTACAGGTTTCACACGCTTACACATGTTATTGTTCTGAACTATGGTTTTCTACAAAAGAGGCTGGTCTGTGCAGTCCAAGCCGCACTTCACTTTTACTGCTTCAGCTTCTGTTCTGTTCCGACTTGTAGTCAAGAGTTTTCCCTTCTGTATGCTGTGAGCTCCGGCTCAGTGAAGCATGGCTTTTACTTAGCTGCTTGTACATTTATTACCCGCAATAAATTAGTTAAATGCTTTTGAAACCTGAGTGGCTCTTTTCTCTCCTGGCCGTGAAATGTTTTCTTCTAAAGCGGAGCTTTGCATAGCGGGGCTGGGGGGTTCTGGTTTACTTAAGCAAGTTCCCCAATTCATTTTTCCCAACAGAAGATGGAAGGACTCAGTCAAGAAAGACTCCTCTCTGAGGGCGCAAGACCGGAGCTGGGGGCGCGTTTGGTGAGAGGGTGACTTGGAGGTTTCTCATCCAAAGGGTCGCCATAAGTCCAGGTCGACTTGACCTCAGTTAACAACAACAACAACTGGAAGTAGCAAGCTGCTCCTGTATCCCTTCCACCTACTTTGCGCTGCGGCCCTTTCAGGGCTGTCCTGAGGTGTTCAAAGGGCCTTTCTCCCAGGGCTGTGGCTTGAGGTGAGGTGAGTGTATTTTCTCACGCGGGGCCAAAGCAACGGCGCGCGGGCGAGTCTGTTTTCATGTCAGGCGGGAAAGTCGGGCTGAAGCAGCAGCAAGAAAGCAGCAGGTGGCTCCTCCGCCTGGGCCTGCCCACCGTCCCCGCCCCTGGCCGAGCCCAGCCCGGTTCCCTTGGTAGCTAGCCACACAGCGGCGGCACTGCGCGGGAAGGGAGCGCGGCGGCGGCGGCGGCTACCCCTCCCCGGGCAGGTCCGGAGGATGGCGCCTCCGACGCCTCCTCGGCGCGCTGTGCAGCTGGCCCCGAGCTCGCTGGCCGTCGTGTTGCGCCGCCTGCAGCAGCAGCAGCAGCAGCAGCAGCAGCAGCCCCCGGAGAAAGAAGAGGAGGAGGAGGAGGGAGAGGGAAGCGGGAGCGCAGCCGTCCCGGACTGCGACGGCGAGGCCAGCGGCGCGGCCGTCTTCCAGGCGTTCCGGCGCGCCAACGCCGCCTGCTACTGGAACGCCGGGCTGGCGCGGGCCGTGGCGCGGGTCCGGCTGCAAGGCTGGCTGCGGGGCGGCGTGCTCCTGCTCCAAGGCCCCGCCGCCCCCCTGCAGCTCCTCCGCGACGCCTGGCTCCGCAGGGCGCTCCGGCCCCCCAAGGGCTTCCTCATCAGGGCGGTGGGTGAGTGCGGGAGAGGCAGGGCGAGCGCAAGCGAGGGGCTTCCCGCTCTAGCGGCTACCTCGGGGACCGCCGCCGCCGCCACGACGCTGGGCTCTGAACACCCAGGGGACTCCCCGGCCAGCCAAGCGCCGCCCCAGTCCGCCGGCTGGCTGCTCCCCGAGCCGCGAGGTTCCAGTCCGGACCGCAGCCCTTTATGCCGCCGAATTCAACCACAGGGCGCCCGCGGAGCTCTCGGTCTTTTCGCGTCCTGCCCAACTTTTGCTTGACCAGCTGCATTTCCGCACTAGACTGTTATCGCGCTATTATTCCACTTTCAATATCCCGTGGAATCCGGCCGGCCCCTCCCGAAACTGCAAACCCCAGGATTCCGTAGGATGTTGAAAGTTGAATAATAGCGCTATAACAGTCTAGTGCGGAAATGGCTTTACTTAGGTGCCCATTTGCCATCTTCGCAGCTGTAAGGTTGAGTATGGGGCATGTTTTAATCTCTTTGGCTTGCAGGACAGCATAAATGGGAATTCATATAATTAGAATTTGCGAAAGTTACTTTTTTGTCTTGCTAGGTGGGGAATTCTGGGATTTGTTGTTGAAGTATAACTTCTCCACTTCCACTGCTTTGCTGAAGACTGCAGAGGAGTCACTAAGGTGTGTCCCTCTAGATGGTGTCCAATGGTGACTTCCATCATCCGTCCCACTACCTGTGCTGGCTAGGGATGATGAGAATTACACTTCAACATAATCTTCTTGTCCATGGGTGGCCAACCAATGTTGAACCATCCTCAGGGTGTGTAACTTTTTAAATTAATCTGGAGTTAAAAGTAGCTTCCTTTCTCTCCTCCCCCCACCATACCCTGTAATTTCAGATTTTTCTGCTCCTTCTATGTAATGTGAAGAAAGACAGAGCAAGTGAACCTTTTTATGAGACCAAAGTGTATGTGTATGTAAAAAGAAAAGTGGAATTTGGCATTCCTCCTTAGGCTTAAGTAACTGAAGCCCTAAAGTCCAGTATTTGCTGTCAGTTGGGGGTGCAACTGGTTTTAATCTCTTCATTGCCCCCTAGGGTGCTGTAGCTCATCCTACACAACCTTGTGACCATCCCATTGTTTGTGGCAAGATGGAAGGATAGGGAGAAGGTAAACAGGGATTTGTTGCACAATGTGGACGCTCCAGAGGTTAATCTTTCCCTTTTTGTTGGCTGTTTTGAACTCTGGTGAGCACATTGCTTTTTAATTGAAAAAGAGGGCAGGCCTTTTATTTCAGAGGGAAATCATCTCCTCTCTGGGAAGCCAAATACCCTCTAAGTAAACTACTTGATTTTTTTCTTCTTACCAGAGAAGAAAGACCTTCAAGGAGGATGAAGCTGCTTATATTAACCACTGGGGTGTTAGTAGTCTTTGTGCTGCTTCAACAAAAATAGAGTTCCTATGTATTTTTTTCCACCTTAAACTCAGACACCTAAATATTTATTTTTCTGTGTTTTCATTTTGTTGAATATTAATCTGTCTGAATTCTAAAATGGGCAGCTTGTGTGGATTTCGTGAACTAGTATGTAGAGTAAAGCCAGTATGATAGAAAAAAACATTTCTATTTCCATAAATGTAGCAATTTTCTGTAGTATACTGTAGTTTCCTCAGTGTATTCTAATTACTTGAAACCTAGAACATAAAGGAAATGGCTACAAAACCTGCATTCTAGAAACACTGCTGTACATATTCACTTAACAGCTATCTACTTGATCTTGCAATTGGATCCATATGGGAGAGTCTTGTGTCTCTGCACTGTTGTTGAAATTAACTGCTGAGTAATACAATTCATTCAGTGTTAGCTGGTCTGGAATTTCTTACAAGAAGGTATGGAAGTAATTTCATATTCAAGTAGTGGGAATGCTTTAAGAAATCTGTTGCAGAGTTCTTTATAGAAACTTCCCTGAAGTAGGTAAAACCTTTATTTTTCGTTATTGTTGCTTTACCGAATAAGTCCTGATTGCTTTAGTTTGTCAGTTTGTACAGACTGAGCAGAGTTTGGGAAAGTTAATCTGTAAAATTATCTCTCATGGAATCCTGCAACCAATGTTTAAGGAATTCTGGGAGTAGCAGACCAAACAGATCTTTTCCAAATTTTCTTTGCAAATTCTGTGACAGACTTTCTTTATATTGTTGCAAGGACTCTGCTATTTGTATGGTTCCTTACTTCCAAATGAAATAGGGGGAGGGAAGAGCCCCTTAGTTGTTGAGAGTGGCTCTTCTACTCACCTCTTCCTATTTGCTTCAGACTTAGTGTTTGGATAAAACTAAGGGTCAGGTTAAGCATGGTGGAATCCCCAGAAAATAGTATCTGTGGAAGTCTTCTAAAGTGGCAGCAATCTAAGAAGAATTCTTAGGAAAAATAGTATATGCTGTATGAGAAACCAGTATATTAGCAACAAACTTATAAAGCAAGCATTAGGACTAAGTGAGCTGGTGGTAAGCCAGTGTGCAGAGTTTGGTCTGCTGCTGAATTCCTTGGAGAGATGGCAAAGGGACACCCATAAAAGTACATCAGAGACAGATGGATGAACCATGTCCTCTCACCTGAAAGTTGCCCACTTGAAGTTCTTATTTTTAACTGTCTTTATTCCCACTTAGGGATATTTCTAGCCAGTTGTTGCTGACCTTCTTGGTAAGCTGAAACACCAAATTCTGACCCCTATCATTGACTATGGTGCGCCACTGGAATGTCCCAGTAACTCACTGAGAAATCTTGTTAGTGTGCGTCAGGTGCTGTCAAGGATCATTCAGTAACCAGCAAGCCACTGCTAGCATTGTAAACTCAGGCCCTTTCTGCACCTTACCTTTTCGCGGAGGTGGGGGCGGCGGTCGCGTGAGCAGCCTCTTGTGTGAGCTGCTCACTTCGCTTCTGCTTCCTCACCGCAGCTGGCTTGCCGGTCGCGCAAACGCCCCGCCCCTTCTTACCGCAGTGCAACCTGGGAATCGCAGGCTAGCGCTGAGGCAGGAAGCGCGACTGGCCTGGCTCCCGACGCACCACACACCAGGTAAGTGCGCGTGGGCCCCAGGAGCATTGCGCGACCCCGCACCATTTTCAGCTTTAAGCCAAAAATGAAAAGGTGCGTGCGCGGTCTGCTTTAAGCTCTTGTGCGTGCGTGGTCCGCTTTAGGCTCTCGTATGGACCGCTCCTCCCATTTACCGCTCAGGGGGTCCTTTCGCTTTAGAAACGGCGTGCGAAAAGGGCCTCAGACTGCAGTCTTGTACCTGTTTACTTGGGAGTAAGCCCCATGGAAATCAGTAGGACTTAATTCTGAGTAGAGATGTGTAGGGTTGCATTGTCAGTATTCCAAAAATGACTAAGGAAGTGAGATCCCTGTCTGACCAATTTTTCTCTCCCTTTCTTTGCTTTTATTTTTCCTTCCCAGTCTTGCCTATCTTGTCCAAACTTTTTTTTTCAGTCAAGAATGCTTAGTTTTATGCCTTCCAGAAGGAGACACAATTACAGATTGTGTGTATACATGATAGAAGTCTGAGAGAAAGTTAGATACATTTTGTATGCATAATTGCTTAGATGAAACTGTTCGTATCTCCATTTCAAAAGGCTCTATGTAACTAAGGAAGTGAATGTCTAAGCAACGTAATATAGCACTGTGTTACAAAATTGGCATTATCAGGGTTCAGTTCTACCCATATAGGAAATACATTGACATTTTAAGTTACTAGACCTCAATAAGTATGGTTCCTTATCATGCCCTAAAAATCACTCCTAAAAGTGAAAAGAAGCTTCAATTTGCTCTCCTTGCTGCCATACTACAGATCCAGTGAGCCCTTTCTTTTAAATCTTTTCCTTCTCCCTTTACTTTCTAGTTGAGTATCTACCCAGTTTTACCAGATAACAAAAATGACTGCAGAGCTAGTCAGGTTAGGTTATTTTTGAATGAAGCTTTTAATTGCCACACAGAAATACTAATAATAAGAAAAAATAATAGGGGAATAAATTTATATTATCAGTATTTGAGCAAGAGATAAAACTAAGAAAATTAAAAGTGTGATTAAAGTAATCTCTGACTATTTCTGCACTACACTGTTATAGTGCTATTGTTCCCCTTTCAACATCCTGTGGAATTCTAGGGTTTGTAGTTTACTGAGGCCAAAGAGCTCTCTGGCTAGACAATTTGAAAGGCCCTCCCTAAACTGCAAACCCCAGGATTCCATAGGATGTTGCAAGTGGAATGCTAGCACTATAACGGTGTAGTGCAGAAATGGCTTCTCTTATCGTTTTTCTCTTTGCATATTTTAAGATAAGAAAAGACCATCACAAGAAAGGACCACCACAACTTTGTATGTTACAAAATTGGGAACTTCAGATTTAATCTCATGGAAAAGTATTGCCTCCATACAATTGAAGTACAGTATAAGGCTCCAGATTGAAGTTCTTTCCCATTTCTCTTCCTTTCCTTCCTTCCTTCCTTCCTTCCTTTCTTTCTTTCTTTCTTTCTTTCTTTCTTTCTTTCTTTCTTTCTTCCCTCCTCATCCAAAGTCTAGGAAAATGACTGCTGTAGAAGAGGGCATGTCCTCACATATTGATGCTTCTCCTAAATCCTTCTGTTTTACTGAAAGTCTAGTCAGTCATTTTCTAGGATTCTGGTAAATTCAGTTCCTGTAACATTCTGAGTCCAGCATTTTTCACTGTCATAGAGAACTCCCAACAAACAGTAGGTTGGAATTCATTTGTTTCTGTAATATTTCAGTTTACATTGCTTCCTTTTTACAAATCCAAAATGGTTGAGAAGATTCACGAATCAACAGGTGTCTCCTGTCTTGACAGGATGGTTTTGGCCTAACTAGAGAGCATAAACATAGCACAGGTTATTAATTCCAGGCCAAACTGGGAGTGGGAATCAGGGAGCCTGTGGCCTGAGAGGGAGGAGCAGTAAGAGTTTTCTTTTGTCTGCTCACCTCAAGAGCTCCTCAGTTCAGGAGAGAAGGTGAATAGCAAACAGCATTATGTATATAAGCCAGACTGAAGCAAGTGAATGATTATTTCCAAGAATTGAATTTGTAAGGTGAAAAGAGCCATGCTGGATCAGGCTCCTCAAATCCAGTAGTAATACCTTCCCAGTTGTGTGCTCAACAATTGGTATTGAGAGCTACAATGTATTCCTTCTGATATTGAAGGTAATACAGGTATACGTGAATTAACAAAACAGATGTGTTCCTGGGCATTACTTCTTTAACAGGAAATTTGGTACCAGAGGCAGAAATACACCACAAAAGACAAGGGCATTTTTACATGTTTCAGGAAACTTTTTATTTAAAACTATCATTATGTGTATGTGAAATGAAACAACCAGCCTTGTTCTAGTAGTAAGGAGAGGGAGCAAAACTGGGTTGACATTTTTGTCAAGCTATCTTGCCACAGTCCCAAGATTCCTTTCTTGGTCAATCATAAATTCAGACTGCAAAACAAAGGGAACAAAAGGATATCTGGGATACTGAGTTCTCTAGCAGCTGGGGCATAGAAGGTTCTGTGTGCAAAAGGGAACTTTTCCTGTCCTCCAAGATTTCTCAATCTTTTTTAATACAGAAAGTTTTTAAGGTATGGGCTAGGTGGTGCTGTTCCATTTTAATTTAATTACTTCTTTTAATCTCTTTAACTGTGTTAATTCTTTTATACTTTAATTCTGTTTAATATATACTATTTTTATGTTTTTAAATTGTATTGGTTTAATATGTTAGCTATCTTAAGGCCCAATGATGGGCAAAAAGTGGGATACAAATTAATAATAATAATTTTGCAAGTTGTTATCAGGATAAAGTAGGGAAAAGGAGAATGAGTTCTTTTAAAGGAAGGGTGAGATGCTAATAAATAGTGATGATGATGATGATGATGATGATGATGATGATGATGATGATATCAGTGCTCTCCTGAATAGCCAAATTTCTTAAGTGGTGGTAGTGGATTAGAAAATTACTTGCTTCTTTGTGATAATTGACCTTTAATCAATGCATATTTTAGTACAACATTAATAGTTCCTTAAGAGCATGTCTGTAACAAATTACAGTTGGATTCCTGAACTATCTTGAGGTTACCCTGAAAAGGCACAGGGGAGAGTGCTTTGGAGATTGAATTACGGTTTGGTGATTATCATGGATCATTTTAGACATGATAGCATGGCAGGTTGTGGAAGGGGAAGCATTATACACTGCAGTTAATCATTAAGACATATACTAGTTGTATTTCAATTTACAGGCTTGCTTGAGCCTGCAGATCTGAGGTGTATACATATTATAACAAAATGCCTAATCTTGTAAGGTGGTAATTATTAACACTTGCACAGGAAACGTTTGAACCATAAACTTTGTCCAGAAGGGAAGGCTAACAGCTGCTCACCCAGTGAGAGTTTTCTCTGGGGTTTTCTAGATGCCAGCATGGCACCCTCCCTGTTTTATTCTGTGCAGTGTTATCTTAATCTTTTGCCCGTAATGCAAGATCTGCATCTATGATTCAACCAACTGTGGCTCAAAAATATTTTTTAAAAAATCCAAAAAGCAGACTTTTGAGTTGTTTACTGTTTTCTATAGGAGACACCATTTTACAACACCATTGTACATAATGGGACTTTAGTATCCATGGATTTTGGAATCCATGGGAGTTCCTGGAAACAAACCTCAGAGGTTACTGGGGGCCCACTGTATTGGGAAGGGAGGCAGAGCTTAGGAAAGCTACTTTTTGGTCTGCACCTCTTTAGAATCTCCCATGCCACCACCTCCACTAATAATAACAACAAACTTTCCCAGAGCTGGGGCCCATTCATACTGTGCAATTACATTACTGTTATTCCACTTCAGTTGCCATGGTTCCATCCTATAGAATCGTAGGTTTTACAGTCTGATGAGGCACTAGAGTGCCCTGACTAAGAATTCTAAATGCCCTGCCCTCAAATGCCAGTCCTAAGATTTCATTGGATGGAACCATGGGATTTAATGTGAAATAATAGCATTCTAATTGCATAGCATGAATGGGCCCCTGGTGAAATTGTATATAGTTCAGAAGCTGACTGGGCCATGCCTGCTGGAGGCTTTGTATTGCTTCATCCTACACCCAAGCTACTATCCCCACAGAAGTTATTCTCTACTAATGAGCCAGCATGGTGTAGTAGTTTGAGTGTTAGACTATATGACTCTAGGCCAGGGTTCAAATTCCTGCTCAGCCATGGAAACCTATTGGGTGACCTTGGCCACACATTCTCAGCCTCAGATATAGGAAAAGGCACCCCACCCGAACAAACTTTGCCAAGAAAACCCTGAGATAGGGTCACTTTAGGGTCGCCATAAGTTGGTGATGACTTGAAGGCTCACAATAACAAAACTTGCAAGCAGTGTTCATGAGCTGATTTTTCTGATTGTATTGTAGGTAGTTCTTGCCCCTGGTGAATATTCTAACTGTGTTTGTGTAAGCCAAGTAAAAAGGCATTTCTCACCTCTTTAATTTGGCAACTGTTGTACTTTGACTGATGGCAGAACAATGTAACACACTTTTTTTTGGCCCAATAAGCCATCTCTTTCTCTGACATCTGTTCCGTTAGTGCTTTCTAGCTCCCAGTGATGTTTTTCATTCCTTCCTCATTCCATAAAAATGTCTGGTTGCCTGTTGAACACATTCATGCGACTTGCTTTTGTGGCTTTACCTTGTAACGTGTTCCATATGTTCGCTGTGCTTTGGGTGAAATGGTTTCAATTTAAACTTTGTGGTTCCATCCTACCCACCCCCGCCTCAAAATCTCCTAAGGACTAAAACAAGGCCTGTGTTATATATGAACTCCAGGGCCACAACCCTCCACTGGTGACTTCTTTACCTCTTGTTCTGATCATTGAGCCCAAATAATCCCTCCCTCCTTCCTTCCTTCCTTCTGCTATTTCTGGATGCCATTCTCTAGGTAGCTTATACTGACTGCTGAAGTTTGTAAGACTATATTCTTGCCAGGCCTCTGGAGATGTTTGATACTAGGTTTCTCTGTAGTCAATGATCTCTATTAGTAACTTACAATAGCTTGAAAGATATCAGTCCCATGGCATCTTCCTGAAATGTCTTGAGCTTTATTTTCCTGTCCTGCTGCACTTCTTTGGTCCTTTGGAAATCAAAAGTGCTTTAGTATGTTTACTGAGAACACAATTCTTCCTAGGCAAGGCTTTTGTGGTGCAGCCATCATGCCTCATTCACTGACTTTAACAAAGTGTCCAGCTGCTTCCTGTTATAACTCCTCTGTTTTGCTGTACCTTTTCTTGCCACAGGGGGAAAAAAACGATAAGGCAGTAAAGATGGATCCATTGTGCAAGGCCTTTTTGTTTGTAGTGTTTGGACCTATCTGTTCTGCACCCTGCACTCTAGCCCAGACTTAGATGATAGGATCTAGAAAGATGCAAATCCCTTGCCTTTGAAAATTTAGGGCAAGGGACGTCGTTTGCATCTTTTTGAACCCTATTGCATTCTGTCTCATTCCCACAACTGTATAAATATGCTTTATACTTGAGACTTTAATACCGGTTGGTATCTCATCTGAAGAAATGGGTTCTTATCCATAAAAACTCAAACTAAAATAATAACCAGTTAGTCTTAAAGGTATTGCCTTTTTTATCCCCCCCCCTTTCAGGTGCACTAGCTTTAGCACAATAAAGTACATTTTGTGGTCATGTTTTCGTTTGCTAGCAGATGGTGATATAATTTTGCAAAAAATTTATGGTTAAGAAAGAATTCAAATTGAGGCCACAAAACAGTAGGATCATCCAGTTTTTTTTTTCCTTGTTTTTTTTTATTAATTATATAACTAAATCACAAATACAAAACAAGAAAAAAAAATTAAACACCATGTGATATACATAATAGTGAATTAAAAAAATTTTTTTTTCTTTTTCTTTTTTTCTCTTCTCTTAAGCAATACTAACTTTCATTGTTATTTTGCACCTTTACCCTTAAATTGATAAATCTGTTCAACTGTTATAATTTCACATTTAATTCAATATTTTTCACATCCCCTTTAATCTATTTCTATTGTTAATTCTTTTAACTTTTTTTTTAAAAAAACATTGACATCACTTATCCATTTAAATCTATAAATCACAAGTTTAACACACACACCTACTAAGAATTACAAAATATACAACATAAAAGAAAAACAAAACTAAAACTAAAAAATACCCACCCCCAGAGCCAACTTTTTATTTAATCCACTTTCCAAAATTGCCATTCTTCTTTTGACAGGGTAGTATTACTATCTCTTTTCAGAACTTTATCCAAAAATATTTTCCAAATTTCTTCAAAATCATTCCCTTTAACCAAACCTTTCATAAACCTAATTCTACATGTTAGTTTATCATTAATTGCAATTTTCCACACTTCGTTATACCATTCCTCTATTTGAAATTTTTCATTTGCTTTCCATTTTTTTGCTATTATTAATCTCGCTGCAGTTAACAAATTTGTTATTAATTCTTTCTTTACTTGAGTACACTCAACCTTATCATATATAGACAACAATGCAATATTTGGACATACTGGTATATCTGCTCCTATAATCTCTTTTATCTCTTTAAAAACCTTTTGCCAAAACTCCATTATCTTATTGCAATTCCACCACATATGCATATATGTACCAATTTCTTGACATCCTCTCCAACATAATCTTGAATATTTCTCATCTATTTGATTTAATTTCACTGGAGTCAAGTACCATTTCCACACTAATTTATAATAATTCTCTTTTATTCTTATTGATAATTTTTTTAAATGACGTTGTTTCCAAATTTTTCTCCATTCTTGTATATCTATATTTTGTACTATCTCTTCCTCCCACATTTTTCTAAGAAAATCCTCTTCTTGTTCTTTTGCTAATATTTTATATATTTCACTTGTAATACCTTTTAGTATTTCATTTTCTTGCATATTTTCTCTTTGAATAATAATTTGTTCAAATTTAGTATATTCTTTAAAATCCTTAACATATCTTTTCATACTCTTTGTCCATTGCTCTAATTGTATATAATTTAACCAGGATATTTTAGTTTCCTGCAATCTCTCTTTCATTCTATCTTTATTTATCATTATTTTCATCCATTCTTTTAATCTATAAATTTTTTGTTTTTTTATTTCTTTCTCTATTATTTCTCTTAAATTTATTGGAAATTTTTCCATCATCACTATCGGAGTTAATATTGATATATTTGGTATTAATTTTCTTTTATTTTTTTTCCATGTTTCTATTATATTTTTTATAAAAGGATTTTCTATCTTCTCCATTTCTTTCTTTGAAAAATTCCTAAAAAATATATTTTCTAATTTTGTCTCAATATTCATATCTTCTATCTCTAACCAATCTAAATCACCCTTTCCTGAAACCCCCTCTATGATATATCTCAATTGATTTGCATAATAATACCATTTTAAATTTGGAAGTCCCAGGCCACCTTCTTTTTGACTTTTATACCAATATTTCTTGTTAATTCCTCGATTTTTTATTTCCATTACAAAAATTATTTAATATCTTTTGCCACTCATTTAATTCTTCCTCTGATATTTTTATTGGTAGCATTCTAAACAAAAAGTTAATTTTAGGTAAAATTTTCATTTTTACCACTGCTATTCTACCAAACCACGATAGCTTTATATTTTTGTAGTCCTCTAATTTCCTTTTTGTTTCTAATCTTAATTTCTTGAAATTTTTTTCCTGTAATTCTTGTAAATTTTTTGTAATCTCTATTCCTAAATATTTAATTGATTCTTTTATTTTAAGTAATCCTCTTTTACTACTTATAAATTTTTGTACTTCTTCTTTAGTATAATTAAATAACATTATTTCTGATTTGGCCCAATTTATTTCTAATCCCGTCTTCTCCCCAAACTCTATTAAATGTTTATCTATCCTATCTATCTTTTCAATTGGATCCTTAATTGTCAACAATGTGTCATCTGCAAATAAGCTTATTTTATTTTTTTCCTTAACTCCAATTCCTTCCAAATTCTCATCATTTCTTATCACATTCACTAACATTTCTATAACTATTGCAAATAAAACTGGAGATAATGGACATCCTTGTCTCGTTCCTCTTGTTATTTGAATCTGTTCTGTAAATCCATCATTTACCATCACTACAGATGTATTATGTGAATACAATTGATTTATTAACCCTTTAAATCTCTCTCCTAATCCTATTTTATTTAAAATTGTTTTTAATGCCGGCCATTCCACACAATCAAAGGCTTTAAATATATCTAGGGCTAAAATTCCAGCTTTTTGTTTATCTCTGTCCATTATATTTATTTTATTTATCGTTTTCCCTATTAAATTTGCCATCTGTCTTCCTTGAATAAAACCACATTGATCTTTATGTATATACTTATAAATAAATTTATTTAACCTCTTCGCCATTATTGCTGTCAAGATTTTTGCATCTTGATTTATTAAAGATATTGGTCTATAAGAACCTGGATCCATAGGATCCTTATTTGGTTTTAAAATTAATATTATTAGTGACTGCTTCCATGATAATGGAATTTTTTCACCCCTCAATATACTATTATATAACACTTTTAGTTTAGGAATTAAACCTTTTTTAAATGTTTTATAATATTCTGGACCTAGTCCATCCAATCCTGGTGATTTTCCTCCTTTTAAATTATTTATTACTTCTTCTATTTCCTCTTCTGATATCATTTCTTCCATCAATCCTTTATCTTGTTCTGTTAGTCTTACTTTCCAATTTTCATTAATATACTCCTCTATGTTCTCTAAAGATTTATCTTCTGCTGAATACAATTCTCGAAAAAATTCCTCAAATATTTTTAATTTCTCTTTCATCAACCTTTTTTCTTTACCAAATTTATCTTTAACTACGCCAATCATATTTCTAGTTTTTTTTTATTGTACTGATTTAGCCAGCATTTTAGAATTTTTATTACTATATTCAAAGTATTCCCTTTCCAAGTATATTAGATTTTTCTGAACTTCGTCCATTTCTATCTTTTCTAATTCATCTCTTTTTGCTTGTAATATTATTAATTTCTGTTTAGTTCTATCTATTATATAATCATTCTCTAGTTCCTTTATTTCTTTTTCTAATTTTAATTTTTTTTCTCCTAATTGTCTCTTTAATTTGCTTGATTCTTTAATGCATAATCCTCTTACCACTGCCTTCATTGTATCCCACAATACATCTTGTGTTACTTCCTTATTGTTTATATCCCAAATTTCTTGCCACTCCTTCTCTATTTTATTTACTATCTCCTTATAATTAAATAACTTAGTATCCAGTCTCCACCTTTTTGCTTCTCTATAATTCCTTTTCATAGTTATATCCAAGTTCATCAGAGCATGATCTGTCACTTTTATTGTTTCAATTTCTGTATTTATTAATCTAGGTATCATATTCTTTGAAACAAAAATATAATCTATTCTTGAGTAATTTTTATGAACTGATGAATAATACGTATATTTCTTTTCTTCACCCTTTATTAGCCTCCAAACATCTATCAGTTCATTTCTACTCACTAATTTATTCAAAATTGTTATATTATTATATCTATCTCTAATTGATGGATCTGATTTATCTTTCCATCTATCCATCACCATATTAAAATCACCTGCGATTATTGTATAATCTCCTTTCATTTTTTTGATCTTATTAAATATTTCTTCATAAAACTCTTTTTGCTTCTCATTAGGTGCGTAAATATTCATTATGACATATGTTTCTCCATCTATTTCACCTTGTATAATTACATATCTACCTTTTTCATCTAACTCCACACTTATTACAATGAAATTGCATCTTTTAGAAATTATTATTGCAACTCCTCTTGATTTGGATGTACCAAATGCTTCCTCATAAATGGCTACCCAGTTCAATCTAAGCTCTTTTTTTTTATCTCTTTTTCCATGTGTTTCTTGTAAAAAAATTATATCGGCCTTATCTTTTTTTAATATCGATTCTATCCTTTTTCTCTTTATTATTGACCCCAAACCTTTCACATTCAATGTTGATATTCTCAATCTATTCTCCATTTTTCATATTTTGAATTTTCTAATCCCACTCCCCATTGGCTCTTTAATGTGATGGTGCTCCCCTTCCCCTTCCCTTCCCCCCTCCCACTCCCCTCCCCCTTCCCACCCTCCCCTCCCCTCCCCACACAAACATTTGTCCCCCCTCTTCCTCCAAAGCGCTTCTGCCTTGGAAACGACCAGCCATGGTCCTGGGGGTGTGTGTGTGAAGGTATGCCAACTCCCGGCATAGAGACCAATACCCTCTCCCGATTTATTTTCTTTCCCATATTTTTTTTTCCCTCTCTTCCCCCTCCCTTCCCTCTCTCTACCCTCTTGCTTTATATATATATAAATCTATCTCTATGCATTTATAATCTATAAGAATATATTTTACTCAGTAGTCATCTACCCTTCTCCTACTCTATGAAGTTCTCTTTCTTCTTCTTCTGTTATATCATATTGTTTCTTCCAGTCCTCCTCAGCCTCTGTCCTTTCGTTTATCTCCCGAAGTCTTCTTCTTTGCTCCTCCTGTTACTCCTCCCGCTGCTCCTTCCTCAGTTGCTCCTCCCGCTGCTCCTTCTTCAGTTGCTCCTCCCACTGCTCCTTCTTCCGCTCCTCCAACCGCACCTTCCTCTTCCTTTTCCTCTTGCTGGATCAGTTTCAGTTCTCTAGGAGTTGCAATCCTTGTTCAAGAGAATTTATTCTGTGGTATTTGCCAGCATATTGGAATTTCAGAAAGATGGGATATCCCCAACTGTATCTTATCCCAACTCTCTGTAGAACTATGATGCAGGGTTTCATTTCCCTTCTCCAATTTATTGTTTCGCGGCATAAATCATTATATATTTCCACTGTATTATCTCGATACTTCAATATTCCTGGATTCTTTCTAACAGCTCTCATCAAATCATCTTTCTTGTTGAAATTCGCAATTCTCATTATAATATCTCTGGGAATTATTCCTCTTTTTGCAGCTGACACACGATGAATTCTCTCTATGTCATGATCTTCCCATAAAATCTCAGGAACAATGCTTTTTAGCCATTTTAAAACTTCCTCTTTCAAGGATTTTTGACTTTGTTGTGGCTGCTCTGCGAATCCACGAATCCTCACGTTGTTTCTTCTGTTCTGATCTTGGAGCTGGATAATTTGTCTCTCTAACAAAGAAATCTTGCCATCATGTTCTGCTAGTTTGGTCTGCTGATTCCCTTGGGTTTTTTTTATATTATCCACTTTAAGGTCCAATGCTTTTAACTCCTGTGAGATTTTTTCCTGCAATTGCCCCATTTCTGCCCTTATATTAGATGTTATTGTAGTAACAAGAGCTTGATTAGACTCTGTAATAAGCTTGTGTATAAAAGTTTTTATCTCTTCATTAGCTCCGTTCGCAGCTTTCTTCGCCGCCATTTTAATGACTTTTTCGTCTCCGTTAGAGTTTAAGTTTATATTTTCAAAATCTCTAACTAGACGATTATATGTTTTATCTGTTGCTGTAGGTCGCTTCCAAACAGGGTGTTTATAGACCTTTTTTTAGGCGGCATATATCTCAAGGACCACAAAGGGGGGAAAAAAAACTGTTTTGCTTTCGGTCCGTTTCAACAGTTATTTGCAGTTTAAACAGAGCCTTTTATTTTTCCTCCAGTTGGAGAAGAATCGAAACCAATCCACTATCTTATCTTACATTCTTTCCCACATTATTCAATTAATTACTCACATTCTTTCTTTGTTTTGAAAAAGGCTTCTGGAATTATTTTATAATCATCTGTTCCGGGAGTCGAATATTTAGCCTCTCTCTGCCATCGTAGTTGGCTCCTCCCCCCAGGATCATCCAGTTACGTTGTCTGTTGTTCAGTTATGTTGTGTGATATGTGGAGCTCATTAAAAACAAATAAGATGGATACCTTCTCAGACCTCCATGTATGTAGCTAATTTTACTGGAAAAATTCCTAAAATGTAGTTTCTCCTAGAAGAACCAAGAAATATGATGTTAACTCTAAGGTTGTGAGTAACTGTAATATGAAAGACTACATACCGCTTGTTGTTGCTGCTGCTGCATGCCTTCAAGATGTTTCTGACTTAAAGTGGTCCTAAGGCAAACCTCTCACATGGTTTTCTGGGGCTGAGAGTATGTGATGTGCCCAAGGTCACCCAGTGAGTTGCTATGGCTCAGCAGAGAATTGAATCCTGGTTTCCAGGGTCATAGTCCAATGCTCAAACCACTACAGCATGCTGGCTCTTACATGCTGCTATGACCACAAATTTAAGCTGGGATGTTTAATTTTTTTAAAAAAAATATTGTTGATGTATAAATTAATTTTTTAAAGTGCTTTAACTCTTCTCATAAAGTTTACCAAGTTAAACTCAAAGTTTTTTTTTCTAAATCTTAGTTCAGATATTTATATTGATGGAATGCCATGGTATCAATAAATATCCCTTTTGCTGCTGAGGATAATATTGTGTATGTGTATCTGCCTTCAAGTTGCCTGTCAACTTATGGCAACCCCATGAATTGTCATTGGGTTTTCTTAGACAAGGGCCATTTCCGCACTACAGTGTTAAAGTGCTGCTATTCCACTTTCAATGCCCTGTGGAATTCTGGGGTTTGTAGTTTACTGAGACCAAAGAGCTCTTTGGTTGAGAATTGGAAGTGCCCTTCCCTAAACTACAAACCCCAGAATGCCATAGGAGGTTGATAGTGGAATAGCAGCACTTTAAAACTGTAGTGCGGAAATGGCCAAGGAATACTCAGAGATGGTTTTTCCAGTTCCTTCCTCTGAAATATAGTCTGCAGTATTTGATATTCATTGGTGGTCTCCTTCATTCGTGATCTCCCATCCAAGTATGGGCCAGAACTGACTCTGCTTAGCTGCCAGGATTGGATGGGATCTGGTGCCTTTAGGGTATTTAGGCTTGAGGATACATTACAGGGCAGTAAATAATAGTAGTTTCAGCGTTGGTTTATGACCCTGGAGAGCAGGGTTCAGTTTCCCTGCTCAGGTATGGAAACCCACTGGGTGACCTTGGGTGCATCACGCACACTCAACCCCCCAAAACTCCATGATAGGTTCACTTTAGGGATACCATAAGTTAGAAAGGATTTGAAGGCACATAACAAGAGCAAATGATGGTTGTGTGGACATCTAGTCAGAGTTATGGAAATCTCAGATGTGCTAGATAGCCATTTATCCTTGAGTGGAAGAAAGAAATGGAGAAAAGAGGGAAGCAACACTCTTCTCTTGTGTGTAAGTTGTAGGAATACAAATGCATGGAGGCTGGCATCCTGTTGGCTAGTCCCAGCTGGAGTAGACCTATTCAGTCAATTGGTGAATGGTAAATTAACATGTGGGTAAATCCCATTGACTGGCTGGATCTATTTTAGTTAGTACTTACAGTGGGATTTAGGGCAGAGTATGAAAGCCATCCTTGGAACTCCTACCAGAATTCTGAGTTTGAATTCCTAGCAAAATAGGTGAGGGAGGCCCTTTTTCTTACACAGGCAGAGCTTATGGTGATGGTACATGAAGGTAGACATGATTTTCAAAGCCTTTTGTGTTTGTCTAATGTTCTTCTGAGAGCCAGCATACTATAGTGCTTTGGGTGCTAGACTACGATCATTTCTGCACTACACTGTTATAGTGCTATTATTCCACTTTCAATATCCTGTGGAATCCTGGGGTTTGCAATTTAGGGAGGGGCATGTAAGAATTCTCAGCTAGAGAGCTCTTTGGCCTCAGTAAACTACAATCCCCAGAATTCCACAGGATGTTGAAAGTGGAATAATAGCACTATAACAGTGTACTGCAGTAATGGCCTAGGACTTGGGAGACCAGAGTTCAAATTGCTGTTTGGCCCCAGAAGCCTACTAGATGATTGTGGAAAATCATGCTCTTTTTGCCTTTGAGTTGCCATAAGTGGAAATGACTTGAAGGCATACAACAACACGTGCTCCCACACTCACACAAAGAAGTTCCCAAATTCCCTTTCTGACAACAGTGCCTTGTTTCTCATTGAATGCTACTCCTCAGGGCCTTCCCAACTTTCAGGAATAGATTCATATGGAACATGAGACACAAGGTGAGGAGGAACACCTGAAAGGCCTCAGTATGTACGGTAGCCCTTTCCATCCATACCACTGTTTTTGGGAGAATGTTTCTATAGTCATGCACCAAACTGCTGGTTATTTCTTTGCTTTTTTCCCAACAGGAACTAAAAAGTGTAACCTAGTTAAGAATAAACCACTTTTTAATAACTGGTAGCCTTGAAATCAAGTTTCATCCACAGAGTGCAAGAATCAAATGGTAGAAAATTACCAAATGCAAGCTAATGGTCTTGTAATCACTACTCGCTTTAAATTATTGATTATAGATTGTATTTGTGGTATACAGCTGCACTGTAAATTCTGTGAAATTTGACACTGGAGCTATATGTAGCAACCTCTTTTCCAGAAAATAATTGTAATGCTATTACTTTTATAAAAGATTTCCAGAGGTGTAGCCACGGCCACAGTGTTGATCAGTTGTGGTAAAACCAACAAAATCTTGTGGCAGCTTTATGTGGTTTTGTTTTACTTTGCTGCAACAAAGATCCATCCAGCCAGTGGTGGATGGCACTCTCTGAAAACTTATATCAAATAAAACTTTTTAGTTTTTAAGCTGCTACAAGATTCTTTTAATATTTTTATAGTTGTTCTTTTTTGTCGATAGTTGCTTTTTAAATAAAATGTTCTCTTTTTTAATTCATATTGAATTTGTTAAAATAATTGAATATCTGAACTGAATAACTGACGGGAATAAGGGACATGTATTTAGAATGACAGTTAAGGCTGAACAAGGAAGTAAGAATCTATCATTTTGAGTGTTTGTCATAGAGGACATCTTGTTGGCCTATTGAAATGAAAGGGAAGTATGTGCTTTGTAAGCAGCATGCCTGACCTTTGCTTGGAAACGGGAATATTCATGAATCTTGCACTGGCCACTTGTTTTGTGGTGACAGAACAAGCTTCAGCTAGTGCCAAGGCATAAGCCTAATGAGGGATGGCAACCCAGCAGGGGGCTGTGTATTTATGTGCTGCTTGGATTCCTTTCATGACTGCCTGTTTTTCATCTCTGTTCCATATTTTGGTCCCATCTGGTAAATGAGTGCAGGTTTGAAAACTCAAGGCCCACGGTCCATTAATGTTGGACTTAAGAGGTACTGACTTTTATAATTTGAAATGGTTTTATGCATTTAGACTTTTTAATGATGCTCTCCAGATGACTTAATGATATCTAAAATGTACAGAATATCTTCGTATTGGATCAAAGAGTAGCTCAAACCAGCTTGCAGATGTATTTGCCAGTGGGGCTTGCCTCTTTTAGCCCAGTGCCCTGTATGAGTGGCCACCCAAATGCCCCAGGGAAACCTCACAAATTGGATAAGATGGAGATAATTCAGTCCTGTTAATTTCTACTATGTGGAATAGAGAAATGTAATATATTCTAGTCATAGATAGATTTATTGTCCTGAATTTATCTGAACTGTCTGCTTATTTTCTTGGCTATCACCATGTCTTGTGGTAATTTAATTTCTCCGTTTAATTACATGTTGTGCAACACTTCTGAAATCTTATTCTATAGGAATAGATATTTAGAACAAAAATAAGATGAGGTAATTTTGTCTGTCTCCAAATTTGGTTACTGATCATCTGTAGAGCATCTTCTTAAGTCATCCGGTAACAGTGACTGGCAAGGCCCCCCACCCATGTGCCAGGAACCAAAAGCATTTTATGGCCATTGGCTACAGCTATTTCCTTCCTTCCTGGGAACTCATCACAGACTAACAGCCAGTGTCCAATGGACCGGCACCAAGACGCAGACCATTATTTTCAGAATCTCTGATTTATAGTGCTTAGAGAATTAAAGAAACATTCTGGGCACATGATGGTGTTCTAGAAGTGCTAATGGTAGAATTTCTGTAAGTGTACCCCAAGTACAGAGTTACCGTGCCCCCAGAAAATCTATTATTGTACAGTACCATGTCACTCTGAACCCACTTTTTTTTCAGAAGAGAAGCAGAGTTACACTTGGTTAGTGCACGGATGAGAGACTTTCAGGGGATACCAGGCATCTCCATGTAGGGCTGGAAAGGAATCCTGCCTGAAACACAGGAAACCCTGGGCCTTTCAGCACTACACTTTTATAGTGCTATTATTCCACTTTCACTATCCTATGGAATCCTCGGGTTTGCAGTTTAGGGAGGGGCCTTTAGAATTCTCAGCCAAAGAGCTCTTTGGCCTCAGTAAACTACAAACCCCAGAATTCCACAGGAAGTTGAAAGTGGAATTATAGCACTGTAACAGTGTAGTGCAGAAAGGCCCCCTATTACCAGATTTGACAGGTTCAAGCTAGATGGATCAATAGTTTGAATCAGTTTGAGGAAACTTTTTATGTTCTAGGAGACTTCCTTGAGTGCTATGGACAAGAGAGAACAGGGACAATGCTAACACCGATACTTTGACAATGTGTTGTCAAATTCTGTTACAAGCACAGACATGTTAATGTTGATGATAACAACTTGATCATTGCGAAGGATAACAAATAATGCAAAAATTCCCCTTTGCAATTGACATTGCATGCTCTATTGGTATACTGTTTTAGGGGGTTTAGTATTGGTTTTAAATTGATTGCTACTATTCATTGCTAAATCATCTGGCATCATTCCTATCCCTGTATTTTATTCTCATCTATGATGACTGGTTATATATTGTACTCCCTATTTGTTATTTTTTTAATCATTAAATGCTTACATGGCGTTATTAGTTGTGGACAAAAATATTTCCTGTGTTTGAGAATTATGAATTTGGCTATCCTTTCTTTTCAACATTGCATATAAGCTTTATTTTATAGCCTATATTTTAATAGCTTTGATAAAAATGTTGTGGTTTCTAAAGTAACCCACTACTTGACAGTACAATTTAGCTATAGCAGAAAATTCATGTATGTGTAATAATAGCTCAGCATGTTTCAGGTTGTCTTTGGAAGACTGAACATATTCTCCCAGTAACCACAGCTTTCTTGCTTCCCAGTCATCCTTAGAAATACAGGCTGTCATTTCTTCATAGACCTGGCAGCATAATGAGACATCCTCATTTAAAGTAATATACATTAAAACATTTTTGAACGGATTACCAGAGTAATCTCCGTGGGTTAGTGTAAGCCAACCTGTTCCCTCCAGATGTATTGTCTATGTGTGTGTTTAAAAGATAAATTGCACCACCGTTGTGGTTTCAGTAGTTTTAGAACATTTCAAAATCTGTATTTCTTAAGACCAAAATAAACAAGAGGTTGTAAGATTTAGGAGTAGGTGCCTTGTGTTTATTTTAAAGTCAGAATTAATCACAAGGTGTCATAATGTGGGATTTAAATTTTTCTTGGTGCTTCTTTCTCAGTCTAAATCTCCCTACCTGGTTTTTGCCCCACTTAAAGATAGTAATATCTGTAAAGTGTAGTCTTGTACAAGCATAATTGTGGGTATAATCTACACCAGAGCTTTTCAGACTTTTCATGTTGATGACACACTTTTTAGACATGCATCATTTTGCGACACAGTAATTCAGTTTTACTAGCAAACTGGAGATTAAACTAACCCATTATTAGAGATACAGACACATACATAAATTGTAATAACAAAATGTACGGGGACACAATATATCTCATGAAAACCTTTCATATGTTTTTAAAATATTTTTTAAAATATTTTTTTAAAATATATGATTTATAAATAATAACATACATTTCCAAGACACATCTACACACTTTAGGCGACATACTAACGTGTCGTGGCACACTGTTTGGAAAGCCCTGCTCTACACTAAAGAAAGACCTGCAAACTGCTGTATGCTGTGCTCCCTCAACATGCGTGTTGTAGTTGTAACCGTCTTGAGAATTAGGGAAGAAATGAAAACAGAAACAATATTTTTTGTAATAAAAATGAAGTGCATTATTTTGACAAACAGTTTCATAGTGCCACAGTCTTAGGAAATATTGTTTATATCTGGGTATAATTGCCTATCTGATATAGTGATTTGAGTGTTGGACTGTCTGATATAGTGATTTGAGTTCTGGAGAGCAGGGTTTGAATCCCCACTCAGCCATGGAAACCCACCGGCGACCTTGGGCAAGTCACACTCTCTCAGCCTCAGAGCAAAGGCAAACCCCCTCTGAACAAGTCTTGCCAAGAAAACTCCATGATTGATTCACCTTAGGATCACCTTATAGAGGAAATCTAAAGGCACACAATGACAACATGGAAGCGTGCAGGAATTGTATTTGTCATCCACTGTTGGATAGCTGTCTCTTGACTGTCACATTTTTAAACTTTTCCTCTGAATGGTTTCCATTATGTTTAGAGACCAGTTGTTGTTGTGTGCCTTCAAGTTTGTTTCTGACTTATGGTGATCCTAAGGTTAACCTATCACGGGATTCCAAGAGGAGTTACTGTTGCTAATGGGATTTAAATTTTACTGTCTATTGTCTCGGTCTCCACATGGCCAAGTGGGGAGTGGCCTCTGCCTGCATTGAGATCCCTCCAGCTGAACAACAACAGAAGCAGTATCTGACACAAAATGTAGACCTCCCTGTGACTCCAACAATATCATGTTTCTTTCCTTCTCCTGTATGATTTCTTTTATCATCATTTCTCATCTTTTGCTTGATGAAGAAGGCGGTGGAGCTTTAAAAGCTTGCATGGTATGTTTTGTGCATTTTGGCTGGCCAATAAAGGTATCTCTCTTTTGTAGACTTTAGGTTTTGTTTGATTTAAAACAAAAAGGGCTAAACAAAGCTGGCTGCAAGGATGAGGAGAGGATGTGAAACCCATTTCAGTTCAAGCCAGTGGTCTAAAAGTGGGGAGAGGAGGTTGGTTGGAAATTAACTTTGAAATGGAATTGGTATCAGTCATTATGCACCTTTTAAAATCCTGAGTTAATCCTATACTGATGTTAATGGAGGATAATGATTTATTGGCTCTCTTTGACAGGTGAGGCAAGGGAACAGCATCACCTAATAAATCTCTGACCACCGGGCAGATCTGTGAATGTTCTCATAGTACTTTTCTTTTCTTTCCTTTCCTTTTTAAAATGTAGATGAATGAATAAAAACTTGCATATATTGCATTTTTGTAGTGATATGATCCAGAAGATTGAAACTAGTTATAAAACATTCAAGAGAAAAAATGGAACAAAGTTTTTTCTGAGGTAAATATTTTAATTAAGCTGAGGTGTCCATGTCAGGAGCTATGTTAACAGTCACAGATATTTTCTCACATTAGTACTAAAATAGTTGCAAAAAGATGCTTATCTAGTATATGGTGCTTATATTTAAAAAAATCCAGTTATAGTATAATAGAAGGTTTCAGTTATTTTAATTTAGCAGCGTGCTGTAGTCTTGAACTGAAGTCAAATCTGATTCATCTGGCAGCTGACCAGATACTAAGGTAATGAATAAATGGTAAACAGTGGACCCCCGTTCAGGCATTTGAGGGTCTGGTGTTTGCTTCTGCCAAATATTTGTGGGGGGCCCAAAGAAGCAATTAACCTATTGAGTGAGGGATACAGAAAAAAAGACGAGTGAAGAGATCCAGCAAGAGACATGAAAGTTTTTGGAATACAACTATGATTTGTCATGGAACATGGGGATGATGAGAGTTAGTATACAACATAGAGGGCCCCGAATTGAGGAGTGCTCAGCTAAGGGACACCACACTACACAAATACCATGACTAGTTTAAAGACAGGACAGAACAAATTATTAGTGCTTAAGACCTTGAATGTGTAGTAGAGTTTAAATTTTGGTGTTGCTTTATTTCTTTACTGAGCTTTGTTCTCTTGGTTTTTAATTCTGCTTTTAGTCTGGCAATTTTTTAAAAAATTGATGGGCTGTTTATTTTTATGTCTGCTTTTAAATTTTCTAACCTGCTTGAGAAACCAAAGAAAACTATGTTTTAGAAAGAGAGTAAGAACATAATTTCTGTTAGTTCACATAGTTCTGTCATAACTTCAGCACTTAAAATTCCCATCATCTACAGCAGACAGCTACATTTTATGATTAGTTCATTCCTGTGACAAGCTGGTGGCTTTGGAGGCTGATGGGACTACCATTTTTAAACCCCCTTTCTTCTCCACAGCAGAGATGAACAGCAGGAATAAAATAAAGTGTGTCTGAACATAGGTAAAGTACCATGGCTTTCCCAGTGAAAAATACCACTGTTCTTCTTACTTGCATGGACCCTTCTTTGACCTGCTGATGGAAAGACAGCTAGGATGGGGTCATCCTCACCTTTCTGGGGAATAAATTCCAAAGTCTGGCAGCAGCCATCAAGAAGACCCACTCCATTGTTCCCACCAAATGATCTTAAGAAGGTGGTAGGACAGAGAGAAGGTGGTCTCCAGGTGATCTTAGAGTTCTAATGGGCTCATAAAGGGAGATACAGTCCTTCACATAACCTGGATGCAAACCATATAGGGCTTTATAGGTCAAAACCAGTACCGGTACTTTGAATTGTGCCTGGAAATGGATCGGCAACCAGTGAAGCTGATGCAAGGAGGCAGTTGTGCACTTTGGCCAGCCCCAGTTAAACTGGCTGCAGCTCTTTGGGCTAACTGAAGTTTCTGAGCACTTTTCAAAGGCAGCCAACATAGAGAGCATTGCAGTAATCCAACAAGAAGTAACCAAGTAATGTACCACCATGCCAAATCATGTACTATTATGCCAAGATGGCACCCTGCTCCATTCCATGTACAGAAGCCAGCAGTTAGTGTTCACTTCAGTAATGCTGAGGGGAGCAGCATCTTCCACCACATGTGAGGGTAGCAGGCTAGTGTAGGAAGTGCAGCCCAGTCTGTGTGATGCACACACTCAGATTCTATGCTGCAAGAAGCAGAAGGCTGGAAGACTGAGGAGAAATGACTGAACAAGTGGCTGCTGCGACCCACAGCACCTGCCACCTGTGGCAGTTGCATCACCCTGTTTCATGGCACAGCTGCCCCTTTCCTAAGTGTAATCAATAATGGAGCCCACTAGCTATATTCAGCATTAAAGTAAAATTGAACTTCTGTATACTGCAGATTGTTGATCATAGAGAACTGTGCTGACTTACACCACATCTGAGTATCAGGAAAGGCAGCCAGGTTCTACCTGCTTAGTAAAGGCACGGCTAATCCAGCAAAGCTCAGGTTACCAGGACAGAACAAAACATCCTTTTATGTCAGTGGAACGTATCTGGAGGCTTTTTGTTTGCTGTGTTTTGTTATCTGACTCTTCTGTTGCAGATGACTTTCCCACATTGCATTTCACTGTATGCCCTCAAAAGAGGCTCTCAGGTTTCATGTATGTAAACAATTAGCTGTGTGTGAGTAGACTGGTAAAATAATTGGAGGGTCAATAATGCACAAAATTTTGGCAGTCAGCCTAGCATGGAGTTTGGTAAACAACTACCCCCTCCCCGCAATAAAAGCTGCTTTGATCCATATGGGCACTGTACTGTATTTTTTTTTTTAGCAGTAAAAGGGGCTTGAATTTGCTTTATCTGGTAAGTGACAGGTTCCTTCTCTCTCTCTGTCTCTCTTTCTTTCTAAGCCAAGACAAATATTTTGCCTAAGATTTAAAGATTACTCATGAGAAATATCATGACAGAAGGTTTGCTACTTTATGACTTACAGTATATGGCAACTGCTAGTATAGTGGTGCATCACACTGGCAATCAGTCATGTCTGGGTGATACCAACTAGAGGATTCTAAGAGTTGTGGTCCAGAAAAGTAATATCACCAAATGTACTAGATGGCATGATATTTTGGTTAGTGAGTGTGTAGGAATGTTAATGATTGGAGAGAATGATTCGTCTAAATTTCTTCTGTGGTAAAATTGCTTTTTATTGATTTTGTTAGAAGTGCCGAAGCAGAGGAATGAAAACATTCCTGTTCTTAACAAAGGAGATCTCTCAGAGTGTAGAGCTAGTAATGATCCCTTGCTTCACTGCTTTGGATTGACAAGGATTAAAAAACAACAGTATAGAACTGGCAATTCTGTGCATGTGTAATACAGTTTTTGAAAGTACTTAAGCAAACTTTGTGGATGGCCGTTCTTACTTGATAGAGTGATTTGTGATACTGACAATGATAAAATTAAAAAAAAGGTATGTTTTACAAGTAATTGTGAAAGCAGCTCTTCTCCAAAGAATAACTAGTTCAAATAGTACATGTACTATTCATGATTTTTTTGTGTGAATTCTCGTATTCCACTGAAAGCAAGCTGACACTGATTTATATACCTGCTGGTAGTAGCTTAGCAACATCTTTGAAGACATTGTTCTTGGGGAAGTCTCTAAGCACATTCTGTTATACATAACCATTGCCAGTTGTAAAACAGAGGTCAAGAACTGTTTAACAACATCTTCAAAAGGGAATGTTGTTTATATCGTTGATTTAAGAGAAATAATCTTGAAGAAAATCTTCCCTGCCTCCTCAGACAGCTGTAATATGAGAGAATTCTTTTCTCTGTTAGTATGTTCCAGTTAATTGCAAGCTAAATTACTTTGTGCATAGTTCATATGCTTTGTGTCTCTATGTGAATCTATTTTACCAGTGTCAGACCAAAAGAACTGATATCTCAGGAAAAAGAAATTGGTATCTCAGACAGAAAGTCTAGATGGCACTACTCATTTCTTCCAACAAAAAGAAACATTTTTTCTATCCTACCCTTTAATCTGGAAAACACTGCTTTGGAGAGGATCACCCACCCTGTGTGTGTCTTCCAAGTCACCTGTGGACTTATGGCAACTCCATTAATTTCATAGGTTTTTCTTAGGCGAGGAATACTTAAAGGTGATATAACCTGTATTTCCTCTGAAATATAGCCTATAGCACTTGGTATTTGTTGGTGGGCTCCCATCCAAATATGAACCAGAGCTGACCATGCTTACCTTCCAAGATCAGACAGGATCAGGTACCTTTAGGGTATTTAAGTTCAATCATTCTCCCTAGCAAACTCCAGTTGCTGTTTTTTTGGTGTTCTTGATGATCCTGGGAGCACTTGATATTAACCTTTCAGTGATACAAGGGATGGAAAGATTAAAGCCTCTCCTACACAAGCCACAGTCCCAATTAATATAATTGTGCCAATATTAGGAGTGGTAGTGGAATGGTGTCCTTTCCCATGCAAATGAGAGAAGGGTGGCTGCTGTCAAAGAATTTGTTAAAAGGGAGCAAGAAAAAATTCAGTGCAAAACTTTTAAGTATGTATATACAGGGATGTAAAAATAATAAATGAACAGATGGTGATTAGTAAGGTCCAAGGACGTCCCTCTTCATTTTCCAGTTCTGAGCCTGCTTCCCCAGCTTTAGGCTCCTGACTGGAGGAGCCTAAAGGAATACAGGTTTCTTCCCTCATCCAAAGGGCCAGCTGAGGACTGTGGGTCACTCCAGCCCACTGTTCTCTGTTGCCAGCTTTCCCTGGCAGTACAACAGCCACGTGCAGCCTTGCCTGTCTGGGAAAGAGCCAAGAGGTCATTTCAGTCCCTCAGAATTTTGAGACAAAAGGAACGGAACTATCTTTGAGGCAAGGACTCTGTCCCATCCACTTCATAAGGAACCTCAACATGCCTGTGTAGTTCATCCACTTTTATAGTTCATGCAATATTTTGAATTGAAAGGACTATTTATTTATGGTAATTATTTGTAGCCTCTTGATCCTCCAGGACCCCTTTACAGCCACTTTCTACACTAATAATGTCATGTGGGAAGTAGCAAGATATAATAGTGTAGGAAATTATTATAATGGCCCTTTGCTTCTGAGTATTAACAAACACAATTATCCAATACAGTTCAAGTAATTATTCATTTTTAAAACTGTTAACACAGATTTTAATTTAAAGAAGAAAAAAACTTTGTTTTTCTGCAAGCACTATTTAACCGCTTACTGCTGCAGTGTGGATTTTTTTTAGGTAAGTGATAAAGTGGTTTCATTTTTAAATTTTATTAGAACCATTGTGTGGCCACTTCTCTTGAGCTAACTTTAAAAAAGCTAATGTTTTGAAAGGGCAACTTGAAAAATAGATTATTATTTTCAAAATCAAAGAATGCTGATTTCATTTTTCTTCTTCTCCCTGTTCCATTTAGGTGATGTCTCTCCTGTGCATATGAATCCCATTTCACAATCCCAGTTCGTGCCTTTGGCAGAAGTCTTGTGCTGTGCTATATCTGATATGAATGCGGCTTGTATTACTGTTACACAGGACACCTTACTGGACCAGTTGGGGAAACATTACCCAGGTAATCTGTTAAATCACGGACCAGTGACACTTAATATAAACATTCAGCTCAGAGGGTTTGCAGCTGGCGGAGTGGAAGAGTGCATGCTATCTGGGAACTGGGAAGCAATTTGAATTTCCTTTGTAAGTCTGGGTATGAAAACCCATAGAACCTAATTGCTCTCGCTCACACTGACCTGCAAAAAGGACTTTCTAGCAGTTGTCAAATTTCACTGTCAAATTTCATTAGGGTAGATTAGAAATCACAGCATAAGGGTGATAATGTGGAAACACTGTGGTGGGAGGCATTAGTTTAATGAGGGAAAAATCTGTACTATTCCACTTCTAGCTCTGGAAAGCCTGGCCCTCAGTGACAGCAGCATTTGCTCCCCCCAAGTGGGTAGTAGTTGGAGGTGGATGGTGTCTCCCAACTATGGGTTCTTGATCTGTCACACACACATGTATGCTCTACTCGTGATGCTGCCAGGGATTTTGCTAATTTACAAATAAAGAGGTCCTCTCCTCTTCCTTCATTCAGTTGGATCCATTATGAAAATCACAAAGTAAGTGGCTTTTTGTGTAGGCTGGTGAGGTCAAAAGAAATAGTCAGTGGTGTTTCATGTGTGAAAACAGTGGGCAGTAACATCTTCACAACATTCTGAACCTACATCTGTGCAGAATGAGCCTTTCCCATCTGGTCTGTGACTGATTTTCCCTTCCTGACTGTCTAGAAGTATATTTTGTTCCAAGCAAAGTTCCTAGTTGGATTGGAGAGAGAGAGAGAATGCAAAGGCTGTATACAACAACAGCTTGCCTGTGTCTGAAGTCTTTGAATAATGTACTTCTCTCAGTCCTACCGTCTAGAATCATAGAGTTGGAAGGGGCCTTATAAGCCATCAAGACCAGCCCCCTACTCAGTGCAGGATCACCAGCTAAAGCAGCCCCAGTTGGTGGCTGTCATGACTCTCTGAAGAACCCACCACCTCTTTAGGTAATTGGTTCCATTGTTGAACTCTTACTGTCAAGAGGTTCCTTCAAATGTTCAATCAAAATCTCTTCTCTAACTTGAAACCATTAGACTTGGTCCCACTCTCTGGGGTAGCAGAGAACAGGCCTACCCCCACCTCTCTGTGGGAGTTTGTTTGTGGGAGCTTAAGAAGGTCAGTCCTCTGCTGCACCATCAGTGCAGGTATTTAAAGAGTGCACTCATGTCACCCCTCAGTCTTGTCTTCACTAAGCTGAACATACCCAGCAACGTCAACCTTTCCTCATATGTTTTGTTTTCTGTACCTCTTATCACTTCGTTGGCCTTCTCTGAACCTGGTCTACATTGTCTGTATCCTTTTTAAAACAAGGTACCCAGAACTTAACACAGTACTCTCGATGAGGACAGACCAGGACAGAATATAGTTGGATTGTTATTTCCCTTAGCTTGGAAACTGTGCTTCTGTTAATGCAGGCTAAAATAACTTTCACCTTCTTCGCTGCAGCATCACACAACTGGATACCATTCAACTTATGATCAGCAAAAATCACAAGGTCCTTTTTGCATGTAATGCTTCTGAGCCGTGCATCCCCCATCCTGTACATGTGCATTTGGTTTTTGTGGCCTAAATGTAGAATTTTGCATTTGTCTATATTGAATTTCATTTTATTAATTTCTGCCTGATTTTCTAGTTTATCTAAGTCCTGTTGAATTTGGTTCCCATCTTAGCTACCCCTCCAAGTTTTGTGTCATCTGCAAAATTTGATAAAGATTCCCTATACCTCATTATCTATGTCACAGATAAAAATGCTGAAGACTAATGGCCCTAGGACAGAACCTTGAAGCACTCCACTCGAGACTTCCTTCCAGTCTGAAGCACAGCTATTGATGATGACTCTTTGAGCAAGGTGTTTCAACCTATCGTAGGTTCATCTGACAGTGTTTCCATCTATTCCACATTTAATCAATTTGCTCACGAAAATGTTATAGGGATTCTTATCAAATGCTTTGCTAAAATCCAGATAAATGACATCCACAGCATTCCCGATATCTACTAAACTAGTGAGTTGATCAAAAAAGGATATTAGTTTGGCAGAATTTATTCTTGACCAACCATGCTGGCTCTCATCTGGAAGAATGAGCTCAGGCTGACTAGGCAAGCAATGAGCAACAAAAAGGAATTTTTCAAATGTATTCAAGGCAAGAGCCATATTTCCCTGAACTTGTCAAAATCAGCTTTCCCGAAATCCAAGATCTGTGTTTTGACTATATTCTTTACCCTGTCACATAATTTCGAGTTCTAGCATTGCATTGTCACTCTTGCCTAAAGTATTTACAGCCTGTGATTCTAGTGACCAAGTCCTCCCTGTTGGTTAGGGTCAAGTCCACTATTGCTTGATCCCCTTGTTTCTTCCTCTGGCTTTTGCAATAGAAAATTATCTGCAAAGCACATTGTGGCCAAACCTATGCTTAGCTGAGTTAGGCTCTCAGCTGATATCAGGATAATAAAATCCCCCAGAAAGTACTAATTCTTGCATCTTTGAGATTTCTGAGATTTGTTTCTGAAAAACATCATCCACCATCTCTTTTTGGTTTAGTAGCCTGTAATCTACCACAATGTTTTATTTCTTTCTCCATTTATTTTTACCAAAATGCTCTCAACTTGTCCACTTTGATCCACCCTCATGGATTTCTGTATAAGTGAACTTGTCTTTGACATACAATAATACTGCCTCTTCTTTTCTGCCACATCTATTTTCTTTGCATGGACTGTATGCTTCAATTGTAATATTCCAGTCATGGAACTCATCCCACCCTGTCTCCATTAAGCCTTTAAAGTCATATTTATATTCCTCTACTAGGAATACAAGTTCATCTTGTTTGTGTCCCAAACTCTGTGCATGGTGTATAGGCATTTGAAGCTTTGTGCTCACCTGTGGATCCCATTCTCTCCCTCAGCTTCTCCTCTAGAATTCATATCTTTGTGTTTACAGCTTGTCTTTGGGCTGATGTTTCAGCAATTGTCTCCAACCTTACAAGGATTTAGTTTAAAGCTGTTTTGATCAGACTTGCCGTGCCACTACCAATAACATTTTCCCAGTTTTAATGAGGTGCAGTGCATCTGTAGCTAGTAATCCTCTGTCTAAGGATTGAGAATGTGGTCCCAGAAGCCAAACCTCTCCTCTCTACACTAGTCATTCACTTTTAGTATCTTCTGTCCCTTTATAGTCCTCTCTGCTTCACTGGCAGAGATGATGAGAATGCTACCTGTATTTAGAGAGAGGGCGTTCTCCATGGATACTCCCAAACTTTGGAACTCTCTTTCTAGGAAGGCTAAGATGGCTGCTGTTTTGCTGTCTTTTCAGTGGCAGGTGAAGACCTTTTTATTCCAGCAAGCTTTTCGGAACTTACTGTTTTATGGAAGAGCTTTTTATGGTGTTTTTATTCTTTGTTTCAAAGTAATATTTTAAGTGGGTTTATTTAAATGTTTTGTTTAAATGTATTTAAATGTTATTTAAATATATTTTAAATGGTTTTAATTTTGTTGTTTGAATTGGTTTGTTGATCTAATTTTACTACTGCTCTAATTTCACTGTCTAAATTTTTTAACCATGTGTGTTTTTACTATAATTTTCCTTCTTTTGTAGCCACATGGAGTCCCATTTTGTGTGAAAGAGTGGGGTATAAATTAAGGGAGGGAGAGAGGGAAGAAAGGAGGGAGGGATGGAGCTGGAGTTAGGCAATTGGGCCTAGGCAAGGAGTCTCCTGGTCACTTCTGTGGTAACTTGGTTAGAGAAATTATCACTCTGCTTCTATCCTACCTTCCACCCCAGATATTGTGTGAGGACAAGTAGTGTGGATCTGTCATATAGAGTTGTGTGCTAATAGAGGTTTTGTGTCTTTAAGTCACATCTGACTTTCAGTGAACCTGAGGTAAACCTGTTATAGGGTTTTCTTGACAAGATTTATTTAGAGAGGCTTTGCCTTTGCCTTCCTCTTTGACTGAGAGAATGTGACTTGCCCAAGGTCACCTGGTTGGTTTCCATGACTGGGTGGGGATTCAAACCCTGTTCTCTTGGAGTTCTAGTCCAATATCCAGGCCACTACACCATGCTGAATCTCAAAATCATATGAATTGGAAATTCAGACCTCCCCACCCAGCGTTTCCCAAAGGTGCACCAAAGTTTGGAAATGTTACTTTTTTGGACCATAAGTCCATGCCTACTTGGGGATTCTAAGAGTTGGTAGTCACAAAAATAAATTTTCCCCATACACTCTGGACTGGACTGAAGACTTTTCATTGAAAAATCCACAGTTTTGATAGCAGGCACAAATTCCACGGTAGGTCTTCCAATATATCTCAATATTCATCCACTCACAATATGTCACCATGTCACAGCTATCTTTCATGAGGATCCTGTTCTTAGTTCTTCCTGCTCTTTTTTGCTTTTTTGGGGGGGCTGCAAATACAGACAAACAGCAATTCTGCACCCCATTTTGCTATTGGAGTATAAAGTGTTGCCCCACACATTCACAAAGTTTTGGTAATTTACAAGGAGCGGACAAGTGATTTTGAACGAGCCCTTTATGTTGTTTCAGCTTTTTAACCGCAACAATTGTTTAGTAATCAGTTGGGTCAGGTGGTATCATATTTCATTTTGGGGGCCGTGCATGGCCTGATAAAGACTTCTCATCAACCTGAAGTCTGATAGCTGCCTTCTAAGCATTACTGAGATAGAAACTGCTTCACAAGCATTCGGGTAGTAGGCACTGCTTTTGTGTCTATTTGCTGCCCCCTGCATTCCAAATGACAGTATGAGAACCAGCACGGTGTAGTGGTTTGAATGTTTGAGGACGAGACCAGGAGTTGAATACCCACTCAACCATGTAAACCTATTGAGTCACCTTGGGCAAATCACACTCTCTCAGCTGAGAGGAGGGCAATAGCAAACCCCACTGAATAACTCTTGCCAAGAAAACCTTGTGATAAGGTTCTTGTAAGTTGGAAATGACTTGAAGGCACACAATAACAAAAAGCAATCAGTCAAAATTTTCTAATCTCAGTCTAATCTTTTCTGTACTAGGAATTGCAACTCCCACCCATGACATTCTATACAGTACACTTGGAATGCTAATTAAAGAGCGGAAGATATATCACACTGGGGAAGGATATTTCATTGTGACCCCCAATACCTATTTCATCTCTCACAGTGCTGTGAAGAGCAACAAGAGGGTCCTGTTGGAAGACAATTGCCCTCCAGAACCTTCTCCCACATACCTTGTAAGCATGGAGTCTGGAGAGCCTGTGCAAGATAATTTGCCTGTTACCTCTCACTGCAGGTCCTGTCATTGTTTCCCTGAGCATACTGCTAAGAGTGAACAGAGGCCTCAACAGCTAATGAGCCAGGAACCTAAGGAAAGAATCCAAAAAGGGTCTTGTGAATCCAGATTTAGAGTTCAAAATTCGGCCTCTAATACACTTGTTGGCAACCGTTCTTGTGCAACTGCTTGCTCTGTGCATTCAATGAAAGAAAAGGAGAAGGTGAAAAAGTTTAGTCTTAGCCTTTTCTGGCGCAGCACCTCTAAGAAAGAAAAGGCTAAAAAAGTGCACTCTTCATTTTCTGCTCAGTTTCCTCCTGAAGAATGGCCAGTCAGAGATGAAGATAATTTGGATAACATCCCACGTGATGCTGAACATGAAATTATCAAGCGCATTAACCCTGTGTTGACAGTGGACAACTTAACTAAACACACCATGCTGATGCAAAAACTAGAGGAACAGAAGAAATATATCAATAAAGGAACATCTACAGAAATGCTGACGATGAAGCATAAACATGCTTCCAAAGGATGCACTCGGAAAAAACAAAGTAAATCCGCAAAGCATCGCAGGAAAAGCCAATCTAACAAAGAAAAACAAATCAGTATGGTGCAGAGAGAAACACCAGCGAATGGCCAAATGGATAACACTGTTGAACATCCATTGTCCTGTATTACAGTTGAATCTGTAGCCTGCAATAAACAGTTATCTGGAGATGGAGCAGAAGTTGACTCTCATTTCATATACAAAAAAGAAATTAATAATCCATTTCAGGATATTCTTTATAGAGGGAATAAATCAACAAAAGAACACAGAAAACACAAAAATAGTGATATAAAGCCCAGAACTTCTAGATCAGAGAGAAGTTTTCCAAGAATTGTGGATTCCTCAAGAATTAGGGACTGCAAAGCCAAACAGTCACTCAGTGTCAAATGCGATGTTGGCAATGACAAGAAAAAGCAACTGCATTACCCACAATACCAGGCTTTAGAAAGAGATGGCAAATATGGATACTTGAGGGAGAGTGCAGCTTGCAGAAAAAATTTGCATGGAGGGGTGAACCTAAAAAATATCCAGGCAGCTCCTCACACTTATGCTGTACTTATGGACGAAGGAACAAAGAAGACAGATCCGCAGAATTCCAGTCAAGCTCCCCTGTCCAATCAACCTGATACATACAGTTTACTGGGTCAAAATTCAGATCATTTACAAAATGTTTGTTTTCCCAGTGAAGATGATGATGATGATGATGATGATGCAGACCCGTTCATGCAATCTGAAAATGTTGTTCACAGACAAAGGAATGATTTAAAGAATGAACTGAAATCTGGTAACACTAGCAAATGGCTTGAGTCTATTAACCTGCAATATAAAGGATTCACTTATGATGTAGAGACTCCATGTCAAAAAGTGGATGGTGATGATGTTGTTTGTACTCCTTTGTATCATGATAATGGGGAGCAGCATATGGAGTTCTCCCAGTTCCAGTCCAGCCAGTTCCAATGTAGTTCTTCAGATAAAGGAAAGTGGAATAACCTAGAACAAGAACTGGGTATCGAAGAGTACAGAACTCAGTTGGACAAGGTTGATATCTATAAGCATGATGGAAATGAATTTCTTAATCTTCCTAAATCAAATGATAGCTCAAAGGAATATCAGAACATAAGCCTTGAAGGAGAAAGTTGTGTTTGCCAGCAAATACCTCCATTTGCTTACAAAAAAAATGAGGAGAGAGATGATGTTTATGATCACGGGCAGACATCTGATACTGCTGAAACCTGTATGTTTGACCTCTACGATGTGCATGATGCAGAGACCAGAATTTGGCAGAAATCACTGAATGAAGTAGGTGGGAAATTAGCTTCTCTGACACTGCCACCGAAAGGCTGGGAAATTAAGCCAAATCCTAGAGGAAAGGAACGATCATTTCATGATGCAAATGATGTTGCAGTTCTGGATCAGAGGGAACAACATGAGCAAAACCACTTGGAAGGGTCAGGAAACCACAGCATAACAGGAGATAGTGGAATAGATTCTCCCAGGTAAGAACACATACTAGAGTGATAGCTTTAAAACAGTAATCTGTCACACTGCAGATTCCTTCGTGTGTTGTCCAAGAAAGTGGTGGGAAGTGTGTGGCTCTGCAGATGTTGTTGGACTGCAACTCCCATCAGCCTTTGCCAGCATAACTAGCGGTGAGGAGTGATGAGAAGTCCAACAAATATTTAGGGGGCCACACAATTACTTGCCTTTCATGAATGTCCTTTTGACTTTATAAGATTAGAATAGCACAGTCCTTTTATGAAATGTACAGTGGACCTTCCATATAAGCAGCCTCTGGATCTGTGAATTTAAGTGTTCACAGACTGTGTCCTATACCTAAAATGGTGGCAACAGGCATATGGATGCACTGAAGTATTTGTGCTCATGTCACCCATCATTTAATAAAATTGGTCCTGAACTTTTGTGGGTTTTTTCCCATTTGCAGTGTGTCCTAGAATAGAACCCCCTCACAGGTAAAGTGGGTCCACTGTCTTTTCTTTCTCCTTTTTCTTTAGTAATTTGTGTGAGGTCCAAATGAATACTTGGATGACATTAGTCCCATAATGTTAATATTGATTTTGCAAAGGGGACATAAACTCTGCAAAAATGCATTGAGTGATTAAAGTTCCTGTCTCTTGAATAACCCATTTATGAGTGATTGCTCCAGTAATATTGAAACTGCTAGGTGAGCTCATCTAAGCAATAGCAATAGCATGTGTATTCTCTATACCACTTATCAGCTAAGTGCTCTCTAAGCTTTTTACAATGTATGTTAGCTAATTGCCCCCAATGAGCTGGGTACTCATTTTACTGACCTGCAGAAGAATAGAAGGCTGAGTCAATCTGGAGCCTGGCAGGATCGAACTCACAACCTTGTGGCTGCAGTACCGGCATTTAACCACTGCACCACCAGGGCTCCTTTTAAGGATTTGAAGCAGGATGTGTCACTGTATACAGGTCTATTTATCACTATCATCAGATCCAGGTGAGGTTGTAGAGATGTTAGACCACTGCCTGAATTTAGCAGTGCTCTAGATGAGGACCAATAAACTGAAGTTGACATGATGGAAGCATGATGGGTTGGTCGATTCTCAAGCCTGGATTTAGCATACAGTCTGGATGGGATTGTTCTGCCCATGAAAGAGTAAACTTATAGTCTGGGAATGCTTTGGGATCCAGCACTGAGGAGGACCTTTTATTAGGTTGTTGTGGCCTTTCCGGGCTTTGAGGCCGTGTTCTATTAGTATTTTCTCCTGAGATTTCGCCTGCATCTGTGGCTGGCATCTTCAGAGGATCTGGTGGCCTGGAAGTGAGACAGAGTGTATATACTTGTGTAGCTCCCAGGTAGGAGGAAGCAATTTGCATATGTTACAGTTGGCCTGTGTGATGGCCTATTGTTAAATGGGATATCCCCCAGGGTTGTGTTGTTAGTCAGGGAATATGCATAACAGTGCGTTAAGTACATTAGCAATCTATTGTATTGTTTCTTGTAGAGGGACCTCCAGAGTCTGGGTGGTGTTCATTGGCATATTTTGAGTCTTGATTTTAGTTTTCTTCAGTACTGGTAGCCAAATTTGTTTACTTTCTGAATTTCTTCTTTCCTGTTGAAATTGTCCATGTGCTTATGGATTTCAGTGGCCTCTCTGTGTAGTCTGACATAGTAGTTGTCAAAACGATCCATAATTTCCGTGCTTTCAAAAAGCATTCTGTGTCCAGGTTGGTTTATAAGATGTTCTGCTACTGCTGATTTTTCTGGCTGGATCAATCTGCAGTGTTTTTCATGTTCTTTAATTTGTGTTTAGATGTTGCATTTTGTAGTCCCTATTTAGACCTGCCCACAACTGCAAGGTATGCGATAAGCTCCAGCAGAAGTTAGAAGTTCCCTCTTGTCCTTTGCTGAGTGTAGCATTTGTTGAATTTTCTTGGTTGGTCTGTAGATTGTTTGGAGGTTATGTTTCTTCATCAATTTCCCTATACAGTCAGTGACCCTTTGATGTGTGGTAAAAATACGTTCCCTTTGGTTGGCTGCTTATCTTCACTTCTGTGGTTTTTTCCAGGTCTTAAGACTCTTCTGATGTCTGAACTGGAGTAACCATTGGCCTGTAGAGCCCAGTTTAGATGATTCAGTTTGTCTTTCAGGAGGTGGGGTTCACAGATTCTTTTTACACGGTCTACCAGAGTTTTTACTGTGCTCCTTTTTTGTCCTGGGTGATGGTTGGACTTTTTGTGTAGATATCTGTCAGTGCGTGTAGGTTTTCTGTAAACTGTGGTCCAACTGTTGGTTAGGTTTGCGGATGACTAGGACATCCAAAAATGGTGGTCTTCTTTCATTTTCTTTTTCCATGGTAAATTGGATGTTTGGGTGGATGTTGTTTAAATGGCCCAGAAACACGGTCAGTTCTTCTTCATGGCTCCAGATGGTGAAAGTGTCATCCACATAATGGAACCATATAGTGGGCTTTTTTAGTGCAGTTTCCAAGGGTTGCTTTTCAAAGTGTTCCTTGTAAAAATTTGCTATCACGGGGCTGAGTGGGCTTCGCATGGCAACCCCACCTCTTTGCTTGTAGAACTCATTGTCCCACTGGAAGTAGCTTGTAGTGAGGCAATGTGGAAACAGGGCTGTGGTGTCTTTGGGAAAAATCCGGTTGATGAGTGCAATGGTGTCCGCTATGAGAACTTTGGTGAACAGAGCGACCACATCAAAGCTGATCAATTTGTCTTCGGGTTTGAGTTCGAGGTTGCTGATCCTTTCTATAAAGCGACCTGAGTCCTTGATATAGTGGGAGGTTCGTCCAATATGGGTTTGTAATTGTGTGGCCAGGAACATGGCCAAATCATATTTGGGGGATCCAGTGGCACTCACAATGGGTCGGAGTGGAATGGAGTCCTTGTGGATTTTTGGAAGTCCATAAGGTCTGGGTGGGAGAGCCTCAGATTTGCGTAAATGTTGGCCTGTGTTTGGATGAACTGAGGAATTTTTGATCAAGGTGTTGGTTTTCCTGGTGATTTTATTGGTCAGGTCCTGTTTCAGTTTTTTTGTAAGTTGCAGGATCCAGGAGTTCCCTGATTTTTTGTTTGTATTGTTCTGTTTTCATGATTACTGTGGCATTGCCTTTTTCCGCTGGTAGAATGATGATTTCTGAGTCAGAATTGAGATCCTTAATGGCTTTTCTTTCTTTCTTCATTATGTTGCTCGGTGGCGGCTTTGCCTTGCGTAGGATCCTTGCTGTTTCCCCTCTTAGCTCCTCCGCTTCCTCCTCAGGGAGATGGCAAATGGCGGATTCAACATTAGTGATGATGTGTTCTACCAGGATTCTGGTAGTGGTCACAGCAAAGTTGCCTCCTTTGGCTAGGATGGATGTTTCTTCATCAGAAAGTTGCTTCTCTATCAGATTGATGATGGTCCGTGATGTGTCTAGCGAGGGTTTCAGCTGGTGCTTTTGGCATTTGCTGAATTTTTGTTTCTGTCTTTCCATGTGGTTCGCCATGTCTTTCTCCATTTTTCTGTAGGTAAGGTTGTCAATCTTATCTCAGCCTTGGATGCTCATTTTTTGACTAATGCTGATATGGAGGAATAGCAGTGCTTTGTCTGTTTGCCAGTTCTTTGCAGATGGTGTGGATTCTCTCACGTAATAATGCATGTTCCATTCCGTTATAGATGTGGTTAGCCTGTAGGGGATTTTAAGATTCTTTTGGCTGTGAGAAATGAGGGAATGATTCTTGTGTTTCTGCAGTGTAGCAGAAAGGTTAAAGAACAGAATAGGTGTGCTTTCCTGATCCAGAGTTTTTCCAATCTCCAGGTGTCTTGGAACAGTTTCTCCCCATAGAGATGCTAACTGCATCTAAGGATTCATTTGGAGTTTGAAAAGGATTTATGTCTGGATGAAAATGTACAAGATGTCAAAGGAGGGTGCAAATTCTGAATAACAAAGCAGTTCTGGAAAGTTACATAGACCTGAATCCTGTTGGGATATTACGTCAGTGTAAAAGTTGTGCAGTCAGTTACATTTTCTCAGATGATGTGTATGTGTAGTCCCTAGCACAGGTAACTCTTCTGCAAGCAAACACATAAAGCTCTCTTACTTTTGATTCATGGGTAAGGCGCAAATTCACCATTGTATAGTGGGTAAGTTCAGTGCCATAGCATGCATTGCACAATGAGCTGTACAGCTGTGAGATACACTGTGACTACACTGGCATGTATTTACATTATGCCAAAAGGTTATGCAGGCTTGACCATAATTTAAGTTCTCCAAGCCATGGCTGACTTTAAAAGACAAGACAGGCGTGACAGAGCCTGGGGATGTCGCTGGCAGGGAAGCCCTAGTGACAGGTGGTCATAGAACCAGAGTGGCTCTGTCTGAGTGAAATGCAGCCCTAGCAAAAGGGGAGGGGTTCTGGGTGAGACAGCAGAAGGCATATAAACAGGAAGAATGAATTAGATTCTAGCATCCTTTAGCGACATTCTTAGAGCTTTAACCCAGAGCCCTTCAGTCATCCAAAGGGAATTGTCTGAGTAAGAGGGTTGTCTTCTCAGTGGCCTAATGAGAGGCAGAGAAGAAACTACAAACCACTTCTGAGGGGATTAGAAAGTGGGATCCTGAGTTGGGGAATCACACCTTTGTGCTATGGGGAGTCAAAGGTGTCTGTGTGTGAAAGCTCTGTTCTTGAATACTGTAGTAATCTGAAGAAACTGGATAGACGTCTTTAGGGAAGTGTTATTTTGTTTGAACATACTTGTAACACCCAATATTTTTCCCCTGTGTGTTATCTTAATAAAGATTACATTCTTTTTTTTTTTTACAATTTCTGCCTCAGCAGAGTATTTTCTTCAATTTTACTTATATAGGAACACACTATCACAGATTATCAATCTTTTTTGAATAACCATTGAGAAGCTTTGCACTTTATTCACCAAGGTGATGGTTTTAAAGGAAAAGCAGGGTTGTATAAGAAGAAGGAGCCAGGGTGCTATAGCAGGGTAAGTTAAGAAGAAAGAAAAACAGGTCTGGCCCTTCCTCAACAGGTCTACTTAGTGATTGCATCTCCTTGGCAAATGTAGTCTTTATCAAGTTTTCTAGCTGTGCTGCACAGTCTTCATATTTTGTCACCCTTAAAGTGAAAGAAATTCTGGCTTCTATAATATTCTTTACCTGTTGCATAATAAAGGTTACTTTGTTGTCATTATCCAGCCAACATTTATTTTGAAAGGAGTTGTTATTTATTGATGATTGATTGCTCAAAGACAATTAAGAAATCAGTGGTATGAACAGATGAATATAGTTAAATTGATTTCTCAGTGAATCTTTTGCTTTACAAAATAATTCTTTCTAGAACACAAAGTATGGCATCTGCTAGTTCTGCCATTTTGGATGGACTGAAGAAAAGAAGAAGCTTCCTCATGAATATGGAGGGCATAGAGAAGACTATACAGAGTGGAAAGACTCTTACTTGCAATTCCTTGCTTCAGTTGACTCCAGTCATGAATGTTTAAATTTTTTCTTACCAAGTTTTGAGACCTCCTTTGTAAAAATGTTAATATATTTACTGTAAATGTCATAAGCTATCAAATATGTCAAAGTAGATGGTCATTATCATTCCCTTTTAAAATGTATGAAAGCTTTGTAATAAACATTTTCCAGTGTCTTTTTCTAACAATTTTTTTTTCTTTGTGGTAAAACTTATATAGGAAAAAAACAATAAAGCTGCAATATATTCTGCTTGTCTTCAGTGTCCACACATGATTCCAAAATGTCCTGATTGCCTTAGACTGGAGTATATCAGTCTAAATCAGTAATCCTAAGGGTGTTCTGCAAACACGCCCCAAATTAGGAGTCAGTTTATTTTTTCTAGATCCAATTTACCCCTGTCCGTGCACTAAAAATATTAAGATTACTTGCTTCCATTTCTTAGGTCTTCAGTTTTGTGTCCTGTTGGACTCCTCCTCCTTATTCCGTCACTTTCCCCACCTAAATCAGTGTCTGCCTAAATCAGTGCTACCACCATATGTGAATACTTCCACAATGTCACTTGCTACCATTGAGAATGAGGGCTTTGCCCTACCCCCATCTCTGCCACGAGTGTAAGGACCTTATCTGGTCCCACTCCTGTGGCCACCATCTTTGGGGACCTTCTACATGTCCTCAAGGTTCCTGTGCAGGATATTCTGCAACTTTTGTCCCCGCTGGACACCAACTCTCTTTATTTAGCCTCTCTTGCCACTACGGACACCATATCTGAATCCTATGTCCTGCAGAGGCTTAAAGAATATGATATGCAGAAACAATACTTTATTAACAGAAGTTGGACAAAATGAAACAGATTGATAATTTCATATATTTAAAGCAAGTGTTTCACTCCATTCTTAAAACGACTAACTCAGACTCTTAAACCCCACTCATTAACTCCTAAATTTGACTTAAACCTAATTCTTACTTATTCACCTCATGCTCCATAGCAGTCTCTCGAACTCCTCACTATCTTTCATTGGCTGTCATTCATTAGTCTTACTCAAATCCCTTTAAACATTCCACCAATCACTATTCACGCTCAATATTCCACTCACCCCTCCCACCAGCAACTCCATTCTGCAATGCATTCAAAACTAAATTACCTTAATATAAAACAACCTTCTTATACAAAAAGTTCATGATATCACCCCCTTCCATTCGGACTACTTCAAGTAATATATCTCTTTTTTTATTCCAAAAAGTGTTGCTTGAGTATTTATGGATTTAAAGTAACAGCAATGTTTGAAGAGTTGAAAAACTGCTTGGAGGAGGGAAAGATTTCAAGCTGACCCCAAGTATGCAAACTAGCAAATGCTGTGTGCAGTTTTGCTGATTTTCTGCTGAAAACTAGTGAAACTGATCTGCCATGTGGCTGATCTGGAAAGAAAATTTTATATTTGTCCAAAATACTGTGAGCACTTTCACAGTAAAACAAGTAATTTTGGTATGTTATATGCACCCTAGGTAAAGAGAAGCAACTTCTACTGAAATGCTGTGATGCTTTCTTCCAGTAAAAATGGCAGCATGCAAATATTCCTTTGGATAATCTCTCAATATTAATCCATTAGTTACAGAAATTTGTTCTTAACTTGATGTGAGCCACCTTGGGTCTTGTCCCATCACACTCCACTTTTTTATGCCAGTAGGGCTTGTGGGCAAATTGAGTGCATATCCAAATGCCCAACTTTCCTAATCAGGTGTTTATCACAGAAGAAATGTAATGGCAGACAGTTTTTTGCAGGGCAGTGGTGCAAATATTACATTCTGTCACTAAGGATTTGATCACAGATGCCTTTGTGCAGTTCCATGATTTCAAAACCAGTTTTCTGATGCCATAAATGTGAATGCACTTTTTGAAGTATTGCTGAGCATAAAAAGAAGAAAAAGGAGTAGATTATCCACAAGAGGTAAATCTGTGGCTATATTTAGCAGACACGCAGTGTGCAGTTGCTTTGTAACATGAATACAAAATTAGTATTTCTCTCCCCACACCATATTATACACTGTCTTAACAGATCTTCAGAATTGCTCAGGAAACCCTGCATTGTAAATAAATACAGTTCCAAAGCTACTTTATTTCAAAACAGTTGTTTTAAAGGGGACTGATAGCAGGAAGAGCAGGTATGTGAGAACACCTTCATCCTGTGTTCTTTATTCATCTCCCTCACACTGAAAGTACAAAACACCCTGTAACAGCTTTTATTTGCTTCCTAGTGGCTTTGAATTACAATGACCCTATCTATGAATAAAAGGCCTCTTTAAGAGACCAAGTGACTTCCTTTACTGAATCCATTTGCAATGTGGTCTTCCTATTGCTCTCCACTTTATTGAGCATTATTGTCGTCTTTTCCAATGAACCATGTTGTACCATGATGCGTCTAAAGTATGAGCCTCAATGTCATCTTGGTTTCTAGTGAGAAATGTTCTACTGAAACATGGATGTAACACCAGTTTTTCAAAACCAGGACTCCGAGGCATTTCTGATATTTTCTCTGTATGTGCCCCTTTGCCCTCAAAATTCCAAGGGTCAAAAACCAGGCCCATTCACACTACAGAATTATAGTGCTATTATTTCACTTGAACTGCCATGTATCTCTCCAGTGGAATCCTGGGACTAGCAGTTTAGGGAGGAGAATTTAAAATTCTCAGCCAAAGAGCTCTAGTGCCTCACCAACCAGTCAATCTACTTGATAGAATGGAACTGTGGCATTTAAAATGGGATCATAGCACTATGATTGTGTACTGTGAATTCTCTCCAGTTAGAGTTGCCCACCCTTGCCCTAACCCTATGAATCTCTGGGTGAGTTAAAAGTCAGTCATTTTGCCCTGAAATACCTTGCAGGGTTGTAGTGAGGGGAGGTAGGTAGGGGAGCATGCTTTGAGCTCACAGATGACCCCTTCACACTATACCGTTGTAACACTATGGCCATTTCCGCACTAGCCTGTTATAGTGCGATGATTCCACTTTCAACGTCCTCTGGCATCCTGGGGTTTGCAGTTACAAACTATGATCCCATTTTAAATGCCAGTTACAAACTGCAAACCCCAGGATGCCAGAGGACGTTGAAAGTGGAATCATCGCGCTATAACAGGCTAGTGCAGAAGACTGATATGATTCCACTTCATCTGCCACAGATGCATCCTATGGAATCCTGAGATTTGCTGAAGTAGTGAGGCACTCGAGTACTCTGGCAGAGACTTCAAATACCCCTCCTCTCAATTGCAAATCCCAGGATTGGAGAGGACAAAACTATGGGCCGATGAGCACTGTTATAGTGCTCTTATTCCACTTTCAACATCCTCTGGAATTCTGGGATCTGTAGTTTACTGAGTCCAAAGAGGTCTCTGGCTGAGAATTCTAAACGCCTCTCCCTAAACTGTAAGCCCCAGGACTCCACAGGATGTTGAAAGTGGAATAATAGCACTACAACAAGGTAGTGCCGAAAGGCCCTGAGGCCGTTGAAGCGGAATCACGGCGCTATAACTGGTTAGCGTGCTTGGGCCCAGAGGCAGGCCGTTATAGCACCAGGGGCAGGCCAATATGGCGGGCCATAAGGCTCCTTCCGCTTATCCCTCCCCCACCTCCACAGGGGGCTCTGAACGCTCGTCACGGCCCGGCATCTGAGGTGGGAGGAGCGCGCCTGGCAGTCGGCCGCGGCGCCGGCGCCGCCTGGGAGGGGATGGGATGGTGGTGCCGCCGTTTGGCGCAGCAGCGGAAGGTCCTGCAGGCAGCGCTACCGACTTCGGGCCTCCCGTCGCGGGCTCCGCTCTTGCCCGGCCGCCAGACCTCCTCCTCCCCCTCCTCGCTCCCCTCGGCTGCCTCCGCACTTCTCTCCCCCTGTCGCCGAGGCCCGGCCTGGCCCAGCGCCCCTGCCCTCGCCGCCGCCCCCTCCCTCCCCCGCCATGCGCCGCATCACTTCCTCCTCCTCCTAAGCGCCGCCGGGGCGGAGCTCTTTCCTTTCACGCCGCCCTCGGCACGGAGCAGCCGCTTTTGCCACCGCCTCAGCGGCGAAGCGTCCCAGGAGATGCCCGCGGCCCCTCGCCCCGACTGCCAGAGCGAGGAGGACTTGGAGCCCGAGACCCCCATGGAGCCCGAGAGCGCCCCGGAGACCGGCAGCGGCAAAAAGCACAAGGTACCGGGCGAGGGAAAGGAGCCCGCCCGGCGGAGGGGGTTACGTAAGGCCGCCTGGGCCTCGTGGCGGCGAGCGGGAGGAGAAGCCGGCTCCGGGAGGGCGGAGACCAAGGCCGTTTCCGCACGACGCTCTTCTAGCGCGATGATTCCACTTTGAACCTCCTCTGGAATCCTGGGGTTTGCAGTTCCGGGAGGGGCCGGCCGGCCCCTCCCGGAACTGCAAACCCCAGGATTCCAGAGGAGGTTGAAAGTGGAATCATCGCGCTAGAAGAGCGTCGTGCGGAAATGGCCCAAGACGGGCCCAGTCTCCGGGCGAGAGCGTGGCTTTTCTCCGCCCCTGAACGGCCTCCTTCCGCGCTCGCTGTGAGCAAAAGGGTTCGAAAGCGGCGTAGGCCGAGTTGGGTTTTTCGACGACCCAGCCCGGTTCTCCTCAACAGCACCACAGAGCGCCTCTGAAGGGCTTCCGCTTTAGCCCCGTGGCCCTCGCCGTCATTGTTTGTGTTGCTGCCTTTATGACGCGCCTTCTCTCCATGGAGGTCCAGGCGGTGTGCGCATGGCTCCGCTTTATCCTCCCAGTCATCCCGTGGAGGAGGTTGTGAGAAAGTGTGTGGCTGGGCTCAGGTCACCCAGGGAATTTTCTAGCTCGGTGGGGACTTGAATCGGGACCTCCCAATCCGTTACACTTTCTACTTCCTTGTTCAAAATGGAGTTTAATAGTCAGGCCTCCCTAATACTTAATTTGAATTATTAGATGTGCCGGTGTTGGCACTTGACTGAGCAGAATGGTTTAAGAATGGCATAGGATAAACATCAGGTGAGAGCCGAGGCTCATTTAGGTCAAGTGTTATCTTGGGACATTGGGTCAGGAACTCTCTAAGACTGTGTACTAAGTGTGCTATAGAGTAAACTGAATTTGGCAATACACTGAATTCTCTGATGCACTGTAAATTTTGTAGGCTATATTTCAGAGAAAGGCAAGTTCAAACCAGCTGGGAGCATTTGTTGCCTATGAAAACCATGAGATCACTTTTAAGTCAACAGATGACTTGAAGACACATACCCTCTTTAAGTAAACATCCAGATTATTGCACTGTGATATAAATGCCAGCATGGTGTAGTGATCTGAGCATTGGACTACAACCCTGGAGGGTTTTATTCCCCACTTGGCCATGGAAACCCATGGGTGACCTTGGGTGTATCACACCTTCTCAGCCCCCAGAAAACCCTGTGATAGGTTCGCCTGAGGGTTGCCATAACACAAAAATTACTTGAAGGCACACCACAACAGTCATAAATGCTGAAATTTATTAGTAAATGCTGAAATTCTGAATAAATGCTGAAATTTTAAATTCATTGACATGCATAATTTCTTTTGTAAAAATTGGACCTTTCTTTGCTATAGCAGTAAGCACTAGGGGACTTTGTTTTCTGATTCTCCCATATCTGCGTGTCTGTTAGTTGCTACTAGAATTGTGGCATGTACAGTTACCAGATTAAAAATCAGAATCCTGTTGTCAGTATTGCATGGTCATTCCAAAGAACAAAAAACTGAAACAGACTTGATACCTATAGCAAAATTGAGTATTTATTGGAAGTAATATTTTAAGTTAACCTTTGGTACAGTATAAGGTGTCTTGTCACTTGCCAAACTCCTTGCATTAAAAATGGTTGTTAAAAACAAAGGAGATTCTAAAGATGTGACAGCTGAAGTAAAAGATTGTTTCTGTTGCATATCAGTATATGCCTGCTCACATTTCAAGAGCAGTTCTTTGACTAATGTGGATTCTGACTTCACTTTCTTTCATCCATTCTAGGAAGCATATATGCTATATGGTTCCTTTCTTTCTCCTTTTGATTTCTGTTGACAGTATTACAAGATGAAAAAGTATGTGTTATTTTCTGTAGCAGCGCAGAGTTAACCAAGATTATTGAATCCTAACACATTTATTATATTAAAAAAAGGAAATGTGTACATTTTTTACATTAGTAAACAGGAACGATGGTTAAATTGCAAAAAGGGATGAAGTATTTTATCTTCTTTATCTTCATTTAATTATCAAACTCTACCAAATAGCTGTTAGTATCGCACGGCTTGATGCATGTTTGGAACATATTGTAGCGCTTTTATTTTCAGGCTTTATTTCTCTGGCAAGAATTTGTCATGTACCTGTTGAATCTTCACTAGATTACCATAAAGTGATTAAAAGAGAATAACAATTTAAAAAATCTGCCCAGTCTCCAGAGTATAGCATAACATTTATCACTGTGCATATCAAATAATAATGGGGTGGGGAAGGGGAAGATTTCTTGTTGAGCCCAGAGCCTCTGTGTTTTAATCTAAGTTCATTAATTTTTTTCTGCCAATATTTTTACCTTTCAGAAGGATAAAAAAGATAAATCTAAAAAAGAAAAACTGAAAAAACACAAATCCCAGCCAGAGGAAAATGGCCTGTCTGATTCAGAACTGGAGCCTCCCAAGCCAAAGAAAATCAAGAAAAAGAAAGAAATAGTTGATGATATTGAAACTGTAATTGCAGAATATGAGACAACATCCCCTGTAAATAATGGGGTTGATCACTTGAAAAAACAAAGTAACTCTGAAGAATCAAATACAGATTGTGAAAGTGACCAAGATCAGGTAAGATGACATTTGTGCTTTATTCCCCCGCAACCCTGCATGTTCTAAAATTCTCAGGAAATACAAGGAATGAAAAATGGAGCTCCAGCTGATTTTGGCTGAAAAAGAGACTCCCACAGCCTGCCAAGGAGGTCCAGAAGTGAAAATTGGTTTCTTCCAGAGTTGCCCATCTCCACTGCACTGGCATCCCCCACTTTTCAACAATCTGTTATTTTGACCCTTTTCAGTTATAACTAGAACTCCTAGATTGGATGCATGGTCCTCTCTTTCAACCTATTTCGTCATGTTTCCATAGCCTTCCACGCACTTCTGCAACCACATGCTGTTTTTTCTTCTCAATTCATATATATAAAAGAAGCTTTAAAAAGACTTGGTTCCACATGTTGATGATTTCCAGTTGTTGATGGTGCTGTTGTCCTTAATCTGTCAAATAAGTGAGGGATGCCTGCAAACAGTATTGAGCAGGATGAACAAGTGTGGTGCTCTGCTATAAATCAGCTTTATATGTCCATAACACATGGCAGTAATGAAACTGGGAAGTTGCAAAACTGTAGACCACTGTGTATTAAGAATTTACAGTACTTCTGTGTACACAATTTTCCTTCCTATCAGTTCTCACATGATACTTGTCCTACCGCATAATGCCAGCTTGGAGCACAAACTTGTGTTTTACTTTGAAACCTTCTGTGGTAATAGAACTTGAGAGTGTTGAAAGCTTCCAATTTCTGGTGTCTTTTATTATCACTATAAAGACTGTTATGGAGCCTTAATATACAGTATATTCTCAGTAGCTTTGTATTGTATTTTGTTCCTTATTTTATCTCAGAATATTTGAACAAGTGAATATGTTTACCATAAGCAGTAAACGTTCTCTCTTTCTTTGGAAACATTCCAACGCTTTTTGAAATGCTACCGTTCTCATTGTTTTTAATCTAATAGGAACTGACAGAAGAACAAAAGGAAGGAGCCTTCTCCAATTTTGATCTCTCTAAAGCAACTATTGACCTTCTAAAAGGTATATTCTTTCAGTATTTACAATTCAGACTACAGTTGGCCCTTGACATTCATGGGTTTAATTTTCACAGAGTTGTGAGTTTCTCCATTCCCAAACCCCTCCGCCCACCTCAAGTGCTTCTTTTCTGGGGGCACCTTCCATCTTGGTGGCTCTAATCAAGCCAGCAGCCCTTCCAAATGCTGCCTCTGGTGGTCCTCCTCCTCCTACTTCACCAGCTGCTGTTTGGCTTGTGTCCCAATTTCTCAGCACCATGAACCCTTTCCCAGTGCCCCTTCAGAGAGGAAGTGTAGGGCCACCATCCCAGCCCACCCCCATTCCCATTCTTTTTCCCTGACCTGATTTGGACCCTGGGTGCCTGCTCTCCCCAACATGCCTTGGCCCCCTTCTACAGACAGACACGCACATACACACACACTTTGATATTTGCAATTTTCCTGCTTTCATGTGGGTACTGCACCTCTAACCCCTACAAATGTGGAAGGTCAACTATAGAATGCTTCCTTTTGAACCCTTTTTAACAAACACTTCAGTAGTTGTGATTTCTGATGATATTTGTAACAAGAACTGAGAGGTGGTTATTAGATTTATTATAAGTGTGTACTTATAAACAGGGGGACAAAATGTCCTAATCTTTCAAGTTTGCCAACAAGTTCTAACGTATGTATGTATATATGTGTGTATTTATTGTGTTTGCACATTACCTTTAGCCCTCCATGGTCCCTGAGCCAATGCACAATGGATAAAAACCTTTTAAACTATACATAAATAAAAACTTTAAAAACAAATTTGAGAGTTTTTAGAAAGCAAACTGTTACAGTGCTCTTACATAAATCTGTGAAGTGGCTGCATGTCAACTGTGTGCAGTTATGGTCGTCCGTCATCAGGTTTGCAGTGATGCTGAAGGAGATGCAGAAAAGGGCAACAGATAATCAGATAATAGGAGCATCTTCCAAGGGGGATAAGGTACAGAGATTGAGGACTTTTTGTAGTTATTTCTCAGTTCCTAACTGACTCTTAAACTTAGAATGCATTCACACTTATTATTCTCTTAGCTGTTGGGAAGTAGTAGGTCAAGATAGTCCCTAACGTCACCACCAATATCTTTGTTATGTCATCCAGAATTCCAAGTACACCTGAAGAAACTACTTGCCAAGTCTGAACAGAGAAAGCTTTGAATGGGTGATAGACCCTTTCTGCAAAACTCAAAAATAAACTTTGTGGGAATACTAAAATTCCATATTACCATTTCTTATAATTCGAGACAATATGGATTGATACAAACCATGCATGCACAATTTGTATATCAAGTCACACATAAGAATTGTATTCACAACTGTAACATCATATAGCAATGGAAACCTGCATCTGATAAAAAAAGACAAGGTCAAACTTATTCTACAATGAGTGTTTTGTAATTGATAAGTTGCATATTTCTTTGTGTGTTTTATGGTTGTCATTATCAGTTATGCAAATTAAATTACTGCTGTATTTAGGGATAATAAACTTCTGATCACTAAATAATGGAGGAAAAAGAGGTTATATATATATTATATATTATTTATTTGTATCCCGCCTCTCCATATGGATGAGAGTGTTGTTAAAATACTGGACTGAATGTATCTTGATCTACTTTAGTGAAACAATAGATAATTTATTTAATTAAAATGAATGTACGGTCACATTGGTTTTCTCCCATTAGTAAATAAATGTTCTTGGTTTGTTACTTGCTATGAATTTGTTTATATTGTATAACAATTGGTGAGTGATTTTTGAATCTTGATAGATGTATATTTTTTGAGATAAAAGCCTATGTTTTCTACAGCACGTGGAGTTGCCTACCTGTTTCCAGTACAAGTAAAAACTTTCAAGCATATCTATGATGGCAAAGATGTGATAGCTCAGGCTCGAACTGGAACTGGAAAAACATTCTCCTTTGCCATTCCATTAATTGAAAAACTTCAGAAAGATTCCCAAGAAAGAAAAAGAGGCAGAACACCTAAGGTAATGAAATTGCTAGATGACTTAAAACTTCACTGGAGGTGGGGGGTGGCAAGAAGATTGATTTTTTTTAAGCTCTTAAGAAATAAGCTGGTCTTCCACATTGTAGCATGGACAGCTGCATAAATAGAAATTTGTTCGTATCTCTTCCCTTTCTTTCACGTTGGAGTGGAAGATACCTTATCTTTCTGTGGATCCTTAAACAGGTACAGATTTGAACTGTAAGATTTGTCTGATTCTGCAGGAAAGCTTAACAAGCTGTTGAGTAACCTGGTAGACTAAGGTACTTTGGAAACTGTAGTGATGAGGTGATTGAAACAAAGTCAAAGATATCTTAATAAAAATGTGGGGCGATTTCATGCACTGAGTTCAGACTTTCTGCATATATGGTGGAAATACAGAGGGGTCAGGACACTGGGAGAAAATTTTCCTCATGATTTGAGACACCTGTTGGACAGTGTTAAGCATGGTCGAAAGCATTTCATGGCAGAAAGACTCAGTGAAGCTTCCCAATTATGAGAAATCTATTGACCATATATAGACTGTTGGCATTAGTCATTGGAAGAAGTATGGCAAAAGTTGACATTGGTCCTTTGACAGCATAATACTACAGATATTTATTTATTCTTATTACTGTTATTACTGTTTATTCATTATCATTATTCATTATTATTTATTCAGAAGAAAGTGCTTAGTGGAGTTTCCTCCCTGGTGAGAGTGCTTAGGATTGCAGCCCAAGTTTGCTTATAACTGAATAGAAGTTAAATTTTAATACATTGCAGATGAGCTTTCTTGCCTCTTGGTTTTTATATAGATATTGTGGGAAAATGTCTGTGTATTGCCCATTCCTTTTCTATTTATAACATTGCTTTCATTAAACTTGTACAGCTAGCAGACTGTGAGATTTTATTATTGTATAGTTGCATATATTGTGTATCCTCTGATTTTTTTAAAACTTACAAAAACACTGAAGATTGAGGTGGAGTAATTCAGTCCTTAGTAGTACAGCACTGCACTAATGATCATTGCCTTACTAACAGATTATATTTTTTTTAATTATTCAGGTGCTAGTTCTTACTCCAACCAGAGAACTGGCAATGCAAGTAGCCAAGGACTTCAAAGATATCACAAAGAAACTGACTGTAGCTTGCTTCTATGGAGGAACTGCATATAATGGACAGTGTAAGATATAACAAGCAGTATCTTTTTGGTGTTAGTAATCCTTTGAAATTCATGAGGTTGCCATAAGTCAGCAAGCAGCTTGAAGACACATACACACACAGAGCAGTTAAGAAGTCACATTGTATCTTGTCTTAACAGGTTCTAATGAGAATTAAAATAGTAAGGATAATACTACTTTTGACTGGATGTGTTGAGATTACTGTCCAGTAAATTACAGCATTAACAGCATGATAGTGGGTGCTTAAGAGTCATTCACTTTATATCACAGTCTGGCATTCTGTTTAGTATTTAGTGAGCTAAGTCAGACTTATTACAGTTGTTGCACCACTGCAAGAACCACAAATGCCCCCCACAACTCTTGAGAACCTAGGCAGCCACTACAACTGGAGACTTCCCAAGGTGCTGGAGATCAGGCCACTAAAAATGATGCGTCTAACCACTTTCAGCATGGTGCTGTGCAACAACCAGTTGTGACACCCCATGCCACTGCTAGTTGCACTATGCCTTGCTGATGGGAGGGGGCTAGATGTAAAGTGCCTTGCTCCACAGTTCCTTGGCATTCATTCAGTTGGTGTAGCTGCCTGATTTCTAAGGTAAATTTTGAGTGGTCAGATTGGGAGATGGAGCTATGATGGAGCATGGAACACATAACTATGTGTTCCCTGCAGGATCTTGGTTGTTTTAAAAGTATAATTGAATCATGTTTTATAGTTTGTGCTTTTTTTAAAAAGATAGAAGTTGTGCTGGATAATTATTTTAAAAGTACCCCAAACGTTTTGAAATAAAAAAGTGGCCTTATAGGGACTCTGTGTTACCTGAAATAGCTAGCTCAAATACTCAGGGAAACAACTGCAGCCGAATCCTGTATATAATTATTTGGACATAAATAACTTCCAGGTAAATGTGCGTAGGATTCTAGTCTGAGATTATTATTATTTCTGAAGCAAAAAGATTTAGCAGAAATGCTTTAATAAAAACCTTTAAATTAAACTGGTAGATATTGTGGGGAATAGTATTTGCCTTTGGACTTGTATCAAAGTAGTTCCTGTTGATTTCAGAAAATTGCCCTGTGATTATATCTTTAGAGACAAACTAGTTAGATGAGCTGTTCAGATTTAGCTGAAACGTTAGGATTTTACATGTTACAAAACTAGTAGTCCAGTAGATTAATGTGAAAATAATAACTTTATTAATGTTTTTTTAGTTGATCTAATTCGAAATGGCATTGACATCCTGGTTGGGACTCCAGGCCGAATCAAAGACCATCTTCAAAATGGCAAGTTGGACATTTCCAATCTGAAGCATGTTGTCCTGGATGAAGTTGACCAGATGTTGGACATGGGTTTTGCTGAACAAGTAGAAGAAATCTTAGCATATGCTTATAAAAAAGGTAAATACATAATCTATGCAGTTTTGTCAAACCATAGTAATCTTCTGTACCTGTTTGCTCTCCAAACTATCTGCTGTCATTTACCTTATTGCTCATATTTCCTGGCCTGAATTGTAAATCTCGTAGGGCATTGATACATGGTACTCAGTCTGTGAAAGCCTGCAGTTTGTTTCAGCATTATTAAGTATCAAAGGATTTTTAATTTTTAAATGTAATTTGAACCCAATTTATAACAGCCAGTCTAGGAAAAGCATGGGTTCTGTGCACATTAGTCTCAAAAATGAACCATTAGAACTCATTGTGCATACAGTTCTTTTTATTTAAAAGTATATGTAGAAATATCTGTCACACACTGTTTGTGAAGGAAATGACACACTGAAAATGTGCCAACTGGCATTTCAAAAGTATTTTTTCAGTTAAATAATTTTAAAATACTTAAGGAAATGTAGTACAATGCATTTTGTAAACAAGACAAATACAATAGATTTCCGTTACCTTTTCAGTTACCCTTGTCCATAGGTACTTTGAGAAGATATTCTAGAGCTCTAAGCAAATGTGGATGCAGTTATTTCCTTTTTCTTTTCTTGCCTTAGATTCTGTGAATTCTTTTCTTTGGGCTTACTTATAGATACCATGATTCATAGTTACTCTTCTGTTGTGAAATTTTTTGTCAAGTTGTATGACAGAAAGATGTGTTTTGTTAAAGATTCTGAAGACAATCCTCAGACATTACTGTTTTCTGCAACTTGCCCACATTGGGTTTATGATGTAGCGAAGAAGTACATGAAATCCAGATATGAGCAAATTGATCTTATTGGAAAAAAGACTAAAAAAACTGCTATGACTGTAGAAGTAAGTAACTCTTTTTTTATAAAGCAGGATTAAGTTTGAATAGTTATGGTAAATTAATTATTATTTTTTATTTTAAAAACTTTGTAGGCAAGTTTGCTTTGGTCTTTTCTGTGTTTCCTTGCTTATCAGTAAAACTTTGTTTTCCAACAGCATTTGGCGATTGAGTGTCATTGGTCCCAAAGAGCTGCAGTTATTGGAGATGTTATTCAAGTCTACAGTGGCAGTCATGGACGTACCATCATCTTTTGTGAGACAAAGAAAGAGGCAACTGAACTGGCCCTGAATGCCTCAATTAAACAGGTACAGTGATTCATGTCTCAAAGGGAGTGCTGCAAAATTATCTTAAATTGTAGTTGACTTTAGTGTAACCAGGGCAGAATGAACAGTTTAAGAAATTCTTGGTTATAAAATTAGGGGTAGTCACAAAGTTTATTTCTGAATGTTTTTGAATTAATGAAAGCAGGATTAATTGATCTTTCTGCATGATTAAAATAACTTGATTCAAGCCAAAATTCAGTGGTGTACTTCTTTTAAAATCTGCTGTTTCTAATAGCCATTAATCCCCTCCCCCTGCTTCCTGAAAACCTGCTCTAAAGAGAGCTGGAAGACCATCAGGAGCAGGTGTTGGGGCTAGAGAGAGGGGAATAAGTTTCCAACACTGCTGTCACAGAAATGCACCAGCTGTTTCAGCTGTCATGTAGTAGAAGATAGTCTTGTAAATTTGTTTGGGATGGCATCCATGAAACTAGAAGAAAAATAATTAACAGGAGGAGTTTTGGACATAGCACTTTCCATGAAAAGGGGAGAATAGCACTAGATATGTAAAAAAAACATGGGCAGATGGCATTCTGGCATCCAGAAAGTTTGGATGCTTGTTTAAATTGCTTTGCCAGGGCAGGGGATTTGTGACTCCTGATACTTAAGCCATTCTGTCTATAATCCTAACTGTTCTCTATACTTAGGATGCACAGTCTTTACATGGGGACATTCCACAAAAGCAGAGAGAAGTCACACTAAAAGGATTTCGTAATGGAGCCTTTGGAGTTCTGGTTGCAACCAATGTAGCTGCTCGTGGTTTAGATATCCCAGAGGTTGATCTGGTAATACAGAGTTCACCACCAAAGGTAAATTACTACTATTTAATGGAAGAAAGAGGACTTAATTTAATGTTATGTTTATATTGCAAACTAGGAACAGATTACTTAATATTGCTTGTTTAGTGACACGGGGGCAAATTTCAAACCTATCAAAGAGAGATTCCCATCATTTCAGAATCCTCTTTTATTCTAGTACTTATGTCCTCATCATATTTACCTTAGCTGAACTCCCCAAATTTCAGTTCGTCAAGGGAATGTAATAACGATGTTATTGCAGGATTTGAAATTTTTTTTGATAGTTAGGCAAATTCACTTAAACATGGTGTTTGTTAGGCAGCTTGTGATGAAATGCGTGGAAACTCATCCTTTGAACCAAGGACAGTGTGCAGTTTTGGTAAACTCAGTTCTCACAGGATGAATGAAAATGATGATTAACTATAATTGCATTTTGAGGCAATTCTTAACTCTAGCTTTTATACAGATTTCCGTGTTTCTGCTATTATTAAGTGTTCTGGATATAAAACTTGCTTCCTTTACACAAAGTTAACTTTTGTTCATATCGGTAAATCTAAACCTGAGAGCCAGTAAGCTATAACAGTTTGAGTGCTGGACTAGGACTCTTGAGAGACTGGGTTCTGAATTCATGCTTGGCCATGGAAACTCTTGGGCAGGTTGCACTATCAGCCTCAGAGGAAGGTAGTGCCAGTGGCACTGATGATAGCATTATCAAAAGTCAGAGCTGTCTTAAAGACACACAGCAACAACAAGAAAATCTAAACTTGGCTTCTGTGTAGCATGATAGTAATGCAGAGTACTCATTTCTCATGCATTTTCTTTTATAAAGGATGTAGAGTCTTATATACACCGTTCTGGACGTACAGGCCGAGCTGGACGAACTGGGATGTGTATTTGTTTCTATCAGCGCAAAGAAGATTATCAGCTGAAACAAGTAGAACAGAAAGCGGTAATGATCTCTGGATTTCTTATGGCTTTTGAGTCTCTTGTTGCCACAGCATACATGTTTAGGGATATTTTTTATTTGACCAGTATAAACATTTGTAAGATTTTATATACATGAAAGGACTGTAGACATTTAAGTGTTTATTATATTTATATTTAAGTGTTGTTAAACAGTTACAATTAAAATGTTAATACAGCTTTTTTGGGGGGGGGTACTTTTTAATGAAGCAATCTATCCTCTAATTTCAGGGGATTACGTTTAAACGTGTAGGTGTTCCAACAGCAACGGACATAATTAAAGCTTCCAGTAAAGATGCAATCAGGTATGTTCATTCTTGATTTTTATTTTGCATTAAATCTTAAAGCCGATATGTGCCTTTTCTGATTGCAAAAGTCCGGGGGGATTTAAGTTGACTACTTTCCTTGGATGATGTTGTTGTTGTTTCTGACTTATGGCAACCCTAAGGTGAACCTATTATGATGTTTTCTGGGGCTGAGTGACGCACTAAAGGTCACTTAGTGGGTTTCCATGGCTGAATGGAAAATCAAACCCAGGTCTCCAGGGTCATAGTCCAGTGCTCAAACCACTATGCCATGTGGGCTGTCTTTCCTCGAATACTAATGTCTTTATGTGCATGTACATTTGTTTAAATATCTATCTAATTTATTTCACCAGATTTGTATATGGAAAACAATAGTACATTAACATAAATATATAATGTCATTAAACTTACACCCCAAAGAGTATTTATATCTAAAATGACATCTTGATAATAGAAATAAAATTAGTTCGTTAAATTATGCATTAAAAGTTTGTAAGCAATGCTGAAATTGTTTTCTGTAGTGGCCTATGATACATTTTGAGAATTCATAACCTTGGCAATATGTGGGGCACAGACCTAAATGATATTGATTACAATATTCTTGCAGACCCTTAGAAAATACGTATTTATTTTCATAACTTGTTAATACCCAAACTTAGCTGGTTTTGAAAGCTGATAAAGGTCAGCTTTAGTTAATATTTGTGTAGGATAATATTTGGGTAATACTTCAGATAGCCAGGTAGGGCCAGGATATAGTCTTTTCTGAACCCATGCAGTCACTGCTATTCAACATTTTATTTTTTTAACTTTTATTTTTTCAATTGCCCTAACTTCAATCACATACATAGTAAAGGGTATAAAAAGGAACAATCATAATGATGTTCAGGTGAGATTAGAACAGATGTAGGAATTTGCCTTGCAGTAGTCATTCTTAAATGAGTTTGTGCAAAAACTTACAGTCAGGGTTGATAATACTGGGCTAAATGGACCATTAATCTGATTCCATATAAGGGCACCTTCTGTTTTTCTATTTGTGTAGGTTAATGCAGAGTCCAGAATATGTGGTGAAATAATTTAAAGTACTGCACTTGTATTCAAAATGTTGAATACCTTTCAGTATATAAGATTCATAGAAAGTGAAGATTCAAGATTTTTTCCTGGAAAAAGGAAGAAAAATATATTTTTACTCTGCTGAAAAAATTATTCTATCTTTGAAATTGTTTCTTTTTAATATAATGTTTTTTTTTCTTATGGAGGATTATTCATGTGCATTTTTTGTTTTGTGTTTATCTTTCTGTGTTAGTATTGGAAGTGAACTAATATTTATTTGTTAAAAAAATATTCAGCCATCTTAAAGGAACTGGAAATTTGCTGTATGTTGTGATTAGGAAAATGCATTTTGTACCACAGTAACAAATCTCTTGGTGAGCTAGTAGGCATAAATGAAATTAAGACGTGTTCAGCCTGAATTTAAATTAGGATTCCAGAGCCATTCTGTGTAAGTTTGTTAAAAAAATCAGTCTTACTATTCAAGTGTGCTTAGATTGCAGCCTAAGTGTGTTAAATTTTTAATTTGGATATTTCATATGATTATAGAATGTACATTTCATTTCATTGCATTTGCATATGCTGAATTCTAAATTTTTCATTTAGATCTTTAGATTCTGTTCCTCCGTCTGCCATTGACTACTTCCGACAATCTGCTGAACGACTGATAGAGGAAAAGGGAGCAGTAGAAGCTCTAGCTGCAGCTCTGGCTCATATTTCAGGAGCTACATCCATTGAGCAACGCTCTTTACTCAACTCTGATGCGGTAAATATCGTGATATAGTGCTGACATGGGCTCTTTAAATATTTCTTAATCTTTCTAACATTCCTGAAAAGGTTTTCCATGATTTGTATGGCATAAGGAATCTTCTTCACACCTGCATAGTTTGTGTCATTCATGCATTGAATGTTTGCACACTAGGACAATTCATTTTGACTATCGGCTGAATCAGGTTGGTCATTTCAACCACAATTAAGGCCTAAATCTTACTGTAGCCCAACTATAGTACACTCATTGCATGAATTGGTAAGTTGTTTGTGCAAATTTCACTGAATAATTGGGCTGCTCTATTTGGGACTAACAATAAGATTCAACAATAAGTAAGAAATTGGGAAAATACAAAAGAGTATGCTGGATCAGACCAACAACATCTCTAATCCAGATTTTATTTTCACAGTTACATGTAATTTTGATAGTACACATCATCTTGACAGTAAATTGTCTTTCTTACCACTTTATTTCTTGCCATGAATAACCATTATATTAGCACCAGCATTAGTCTTTAAGTAAATCTGGATTTCTGTTTAACTGGGACTTGACTCATGCTTAATATGTCTGCACCCAGCCTCAAGGTGTTTTGTGGAAAGCAAATTATCATATTGTTCTTCCACGAAGAAATTATGAGGGAATATTGTATGAATTTTATTAAAGCTAGATAATCTGTTTAATAGTTTTACTGAACCTTTGTTGTTATGTGCCTTCAAGTCATTTCTGACTTACGGCAACCCTGTCACAAACCTGAGAGCCAGTATGATATAGTGGTTTAAACATTGGACTGCTACACTGGAGACTAGAGTTTAAAGGCCTTCTCAGCCATGGAAGGCCACTGAGTAACATTGGGCAAATCATATTCTCTCAGCTTCAGAGGAAGGCAAAGGCAAACCCCCCTGAACAAATCTTGCCAAGAAAAACCTGTGATATATTTGCCTTAGGGTGACCATAAGTCAAGAATGAGAGCTAGCATGGTGTAGTGGTTTGAGTCTTGGACCATGGCCCTGTAGACTAGGGTTCAGTTCCCTGCTTGGCCATAGAAATCCACTGGTTGACCTTGGACACGCCCTAGAAAACCCAGTGATATGGTTGCTTTAGAGTCACCAAAAGTCAGAAACATCTTGAAGGCACACAACAACACCACAAGTCAAGAATTACTTGAAGGCACACAGCAACAAAAGGCAAACCTGTCACAGGGTTTTCGTGGCAAGATTTGTTCAGAGGGATTTGCCTTTACCTTTGAGGCTAAGAGAGGCTGACTTGCAGAAGTCACCCAGTGGGTTTCCATGGCTGAGCAGGGATTTGAATCCAACACTCAAACCATGCTGGCCTGCTGAACTACTACTGAACCATAGTTGGGCCCTTTTTGTTCCTGAAGTGGCAGACTTCACTGCCCAAGTTCTCACCATGTTGTACTAACCATGCAAATATTTCTCTGCATTAAGGTTGTATCTTTGTTTTTGTTTCCAACCATGTATTGGAATAGTGTACCCTCCCCTACACCAAAACTTGTACATTCTAAAAGAAAGAGGAAAATGCCATCCACTCTGAAGGACCTTCCTTTTATTTAGATACAAGATGCTTTCTGCTGGCAAAACCTCTGCACACATGAGTGCAATGTTGCATGAAGCCTTGTGTCCAGTTATTGTCAGTGGATGCACTGGGGGCACTGGGTGTGTGCGCACACCACAGGTGCACACACATTGCATCTATTGACAATAGTGGGACAGAGCGTTCATGTTTTTTGTTTTCAGCGAGGGTTCCCAGAAGGGAACTTCTGCATATACGGAAGGTTTAGTTATATAGGTTTAGTTATTGATAATTCGATTATGCCTCACTATATGTATTGAAAGAAAAATGTTTTTGCAGGTGTTGGTTGAAAATGGTTCAGCGGGTTTCTGTCAGAAAATGTTATCTACTTACTAACGGTCATGTGTTGTTTTTATTATAAACATACATTGCTTGGGTCTTTCGAAGGGTTATGTGACCATGGTACTTCAGTGCTCAGTAGAAATGCACTCAATTGGCTACGCCTGGCGAGGTCTAAAAGAGCAGCTGGGTGAGGACATTGACAACAAAGTGTTTAGAATGCGTTTTCTCAAGGGGAAGACGGTAAGAAATATTGCTACCTTCATTTTAAAGATATTATTAGTTCAGTATTCTGTAGTGATCGGTTTTCTTCTTTGTCTGATCTGTGGTGTTGGCAAGGGGCAGATTTGGAATGAAAACTGAAAGCAGCATTGGTAAGGCATCACGGAAGGTTTTCATAGCTGTGAGCTGTGTTGTCCAAGGATAGATTTTGAGCCTAGGAAAATGTAGGCTTGAATCACTTCTTAAGGCAGTAGTCACAGTAGTTCAGTCTTCCAAGTTTTCCAATATTGTTAATAAGAACATTAGTAGTAGTACTCTGGATTGTTGTGAAAGAGAAGGATAAAGGCTGTTGTAATGTAAAAGCAACAGTACATACCTGATTTATATTATAAAAAGGAAGGGGAAGAGGAAAAAAAGAAATCTAGCAACACCTGTAAGACTGATTCATATTTTAGCATCTGGTTTCATGGATATCAATCCACAAAAAATATACCAGTAAATACAAAATATATCATAATTCACATGCACACAAAAAAGAAGCACTCTTTTGTAGACTTCAACTCAGCAGTTGTGAGGAGGAACAAATCGTTTCAGTCCATCTCTATTTGATTTGTATTCTATTATTCATGAAACAAAGTTGTGGCCTCTTTCTGTTATTCAAAGTGATCTGGAAAGCACTTTAAAATTAACAGCTCATGGACTAGATCACTTGGTCCTGCTCTTATAATCTTGCTTTGAATAATAACCTGTACTAGGCATGTTTGTAACAGAATAAGCATTTGCTACTACTACTAGACTGCCCTGCTGTTCTAAAACACAAATGTAACTTATTTTCCAGTGTGCGTTTCAAGTTACTTTGATTGGAAATTAATCGTGAATGTATTTCTCTTGCATTTAGGGTGTTTGTTTTGATATTCCTGTAGCTGAACTAAGTAAAATACAGGTAAGATATTTACTACTTAATGGATTTTTGTATTTCTTCACCAAGTACTAACAAATAAAAATTTTATAATCAAAATAATTGTAATTAAGTTGAGTAGGAAATACTTGAATTAGCATTAAAACTCAGGAGTCTCAGTTATGGTGTGACTGAACTCAGAAAGCCTGTCACTTTGAGATTCCCATACTCATAACCAGAATAAGGAGGCCTTTTTTAATGTACTTCTCAAAAATATATAATACTAAGCTGCCTTTTAATCTACAAGTTTGCTGTGCAGAAAAAGACAAACCACATCCTGGCCAGTTCCCAGTGTGATTCTTATTCTCAGATATGGAGGAGACTTTGACCCCTCTCAGACAGTCCATGACTAGTTGTCAGTCATGACCATTCTGACTGAATAACATAAAAATAGAATACTTGCCTGTATATCAGGGGGTAGGAATCATGTGGTACTCCAGGTGTTGTTACACTGCAGCTCCCAGCTTTCCTTATAATTGACTGTGCTGTCTAGACTGCTGAGATTTGCAGTCCTGCAGCATCTGGATCTCACGATCTCAAGAAGTCCCACAGAATGCCAGTGTGACCCTGACTTTCTGTTTTAGTATTGGCTGCGTTATACTATAGATTTAGATATACCGGTAGGCTGGTTTCTTCTCTTTTACTTCAAATATATTTGTTTCCCTTCTCTAATTTTCTCTTTGTATTCTGTATTAAACTTAATCAATTTAAATACCTGAGAATTACTGGATTCTATATTGTCTAGCCTGTTCTTTTTTTCAAAAGAATTTTTTCACTTTTCAGTCAGTTGACTCTCAGAGTACACTTCTGAACTACAAAATTAAAAGCAAATGTACAAGTTTCAAAGACTGGTGGTAAGAGTAGAAGGCATTTTTGGTTGTGGCCATCTCATGTATGGAATACTTTCTCCTGAGAATAAACCTGCCTGATCATCTTACTGATGTCATGTTAAGACATTTTATCTGTTCCCAAATGTTTAATGGGAAGTGACTGGCTAATTTGTAAATATATCAGCCTTAGACCAATTGATTATTCTTATAACTTGTTCTTGAGAAAATGTTGTGTTGTGTATTGTTCTGGAAACTTTTTAATGTTTGTATATTTTATTTGCAAGGTGTGAGTTTGAGTCTTTCTTAGAAAAAAGGCAACCAAGACATGTTAATAAAATACTGTTGATCATAATGATAGCAGTAGTAAAACTTCAAAGCAGGATAACAAAATATGCAAGAACAAGACCATTTAGGAACTCATTAGTTCCAGTGAACAGAAAGCTAGACCAAGTGAAAATACTGTTAATGTTCACCTTCAGGGATTTCTTTTGAAATTTCTGGGCAAGCACGGAAGTTCCTAAATTCATTCTCCCCAGAAATTTTCACAGAAGGCATGCTGCAAGATGTTTGTTCTTATTTTCTGTGATGATGATAAATATTGCATGCACCAACAGTAGAGATAACTAAGATGACAAAAAAACTGTCTTTTTATTAGCAAACCTGGCAAGACACAAGACGGTGGCAACTCTCTGTGGCAACAGAATTACCTGAGCTTGAAGAATCACTCAAAGAGGGTGGCCGAGGTGGTGGCAGCTCTGATTTCAGGAACGGAAGACGTGGCGGCTCTGATTTCAGGAATGGGAGACGAGGTGGTGGCTCCAACAAGCGTGACAGATTCAGGAACAGGGGCCAAAAACGAAGCTTTGACAGGGCTTTTTGATCATTTCTTACTGTCAAATATAAATGGGACTAGCTTTATTGTTTTATCAGAAGTAAAGTTGATTTACACTTTTCTTATGAGCCTTTCTTACTAATTTGTTTTTGTCTCATTCATACATTTCTGGTGGGAGAACTCACATGTTGAAAAAAATAGGACTGAAGTGTTAAATCACTGCACAGGTTTAAAGAACAGGAAACAAAGTGAGGGTAGGTGGTTGTTTCTAAACAAGCAGAAACACCCAACAGAGATCTGAGGTAGGGCGATTCTAAACAGTAGCGCAGTATTGTATTGCCCATAGGCTTCTTTTCTGTGTCCCTTATGATTCCTCACAGTATTATTTACCTTTTTTTTTTTTGATTACCTGTTTTGGCACTTTTTCCCCCCACTGTATAGGCTTAGACATAAGTGTGGCTCTCCAGTTTGCCATGTTGCCACTAGCACAACAAACAAAGAAAATAGCCAGTGCTGCTAAAGTTACCATGAGTGCTCCAAGCTTTTTATATATTACCAAAATAAAAGTAGGAGAAGGAAGGGGTAGGGCCTAAAAAAAAACTTACAGTGTCCCTGTTGTGGTGTGACCTCGGCATACATGAATCTGAGGTAGTGCAAAGCATCACATTCATTATTGTCAGTGGACACAATGGGCGTATGACTGTGCTGCTGTGGGCACTCACACATCACATCCATGGAAGATAATGGATGCAAGGCTTTCATTCCTGTATATGTGGGAACATACATAGAGGGTGCATTGCATGTATGGCTATAGAGTCAGCCATGTTATCACAAAACTATATACCGTACCTGAAATAGCACAAACTTTGGTCTGAAGGTACGTGATAGATTTACACTACTAAACATACATGGAATTACATTTTAGAATTGGCTACTACTTGCAAAATGGAGTCTAGTTAGTTCCTTTAGTGAGATAAAACACATTACTGGGACTGCTAACTGAATTTTCAGACAGCTTTCTTAGTAGACTGAGGTGACTTGGGGGGTGTGGTAAAATACTCTTACAGAGGAATTATCTAGTGTCATGCAGTGACTTCCAACAGCTGTGGGGAGACGTGTTTAAAAGTCAAGGGGACATTTCACCTAGTATTTTCAAATATTTGTAATTGAAAAGTCACTTTCTATGTATGGCAGGTAGATAATAAATCTAATTCTAGTGGTAGGTAAGTATCTGAACAGTTTACAGTAGAGTGATTAGGATTTTTGGCATGACATTGTTTTAACTATAGCAACAAAAGAACATTCTCTTCTGACCAACATCAGAATAGCTGCCTTGGATCCCATTTGGGATAAAAGTAGGATATAAATTCAATAAATAAATAAAAATAAGTAAAGCTCAAATGCAGACTTGGGTACCCAGGAGTGCCTTTTTGTGTGGAATTGCTGTGTGTGGAACTGGCAGTCAGGTTGGGTTCTCTGCTTCCTGGGTAAATAATTTTTCTAAGGCCATTTCCACACCTTACCCTTTTCTGGCATTGTGCTGGCATCATCCCAGCAGCACCTTTCCAGGGATGAGACTGTGTCCCTGACACTTGCCTCCACATCCAGCCAGCAGCCTGCCAATGGGAGTGCAAGCGACACGCTTTCCTTCCACAGTGCAGCCGGCCTCTTTCCTGTGCTGTACCAGGGAAGGAGCGCCTAGATCAGGCTTCCGCCCCTTTCTGATGGCCACTGGCGATGAGAGTGTTGTGTGATCCTGGACCATTAACAGATTTTTTCCTTTAATGAAATATCCTGCAGTTGTGACAGATGGGGATGTGTTGGCAGCGGGGCCATGATGTGCTAAACCATGACTTGCGGACCGCCAGTGCGTCCCCATCACAGGACAGCAACATCATGCAGCAATGCCCTAAGTCTTTGTTCTCTAATACACCCAGCTCCAATTGATTGAGTGTGGGTTTCCAATCAAAAAAACAAGATTGTGTAAGCCCACTGTATCTTTGTTGTGTGCCTTCAAGTAATTTTTGACTTATGATGACCCTCTCATGGGCTTTCCTTGGCAAGACTGCCTTCCTTTTGAGGCTGAGAGTGTGACCACATTTATGTCACCTAAAAATGGTTTGAACACACTTCTACAACATGCATTTGCTACATCATAATTTCCCCCTTTTTCTTGCTGGTGACATTGGGTAATACAGTTTTTAAACTGGTGGTAGTGTTGAAGAACAGAGATAGAGACCCACGGATTAAGGAAAATTGTTTATTTGTCCCAGTGGGATCATTCCCAAAAGACTGAGCCCTGCCCCTTCATATTCACAGTAATTTATACATTTCCAGTGTAAATATCACATGCTCAACAAAGAAAACAAATCTGTTATACATAAGTTCCCACCAATGTCTACAAATGTTGCAAATCTTCTGCCAAGGGCTAGCACATCAAACCAAACCAATAACATTCCATTATACAAAGTTTCTTTGTCTTTCCTTCAAACACAGAGGGACTTCAGTTGCAGAGGAAATTAACTGCTTTTCCCTCACACCGAGGTCATTTAGACTGACCCAAAACTGTCTCCACCACAGTACTTCTGTCCCATAGTTTTTATTTTGCAGCAGTGACCCTAAGTAACCTGTCAAAGGGTTTTCTTGACAAGATTTGTTCAGAGGGGATTTGCCATTGACCTCCTTGGAGGATGAGAGTGTGACTTGACCAAGGTCACTGTTTTGAGTTTCCAGGGCTGAGCTGGGATGTTAACCCTGGTTTCCCAGAGTACATGTGCAATG